>JANZLF010142799.1:0-11461 GCA_026546835.1 Erythroxylum foetidum | reverse complement strand
AACTTTGCCAATAATTATAAATATGTTAGCCACTGAGCTATGTAGCTCACCCTATTACCTTCTACTCTGCAGGTAAAGAAAAAGCAGAATAGCAATGATCCTTGTAAATTTTGGCAAACACCAAGAATAGAGACTTTTGTAATTAAGTTAGTTCAGAAATTTTTGGTATTTAGAATCATATTAAACATAAGCATTCAATTGTATCTTTGTGTAATTTGTATTTTGTATTAAGCCAACGGTGTGGCGTTTGGTATGTAAATAAAGTTTTTCAAACTCTTTTGCTTTCGTAACAAAATAATATATTGGTGTAGTTTTGGTTGTATATGTTCATAATTGACTTCCTTTCTAAAATGGTTGAGTTGAAGTAATAAGCTTGTTTGATGGTTGACTGTTGTGGGCACTCCACCCTTATGTGATGACAGACTTTGTATTGACTCCGGATTGTTGGGCTCCGGAAACAGGGTCCAACAATTTGAGTATGATTTAAAGAAAGTGGAAAGTTTTCCTAACTATGTTTAGCGAAATTTTGTATTAGGATTCTCAGTTTCCTTGAATAGTCCTAGTGTTTTGGCCATAACTTAGTCTACAAAACTCCAAATTGGGTGATTCCAGCTATAAATAAAACCCATGATATAGTAATAAAAATATCTAGAAGAGACCTAGACCTCATTCTAGCTGAATGATATTGAAAATTGAGATTGATTATGGCATCCTGATATTGTCCCTATGTTGAAGTAGCTTGTGATTTTTGGCACATGTTTCATAATTAGAAGTTGAAATGGCATGATTTTTGATGATATGAAAATTAGAGACATAGGGAAACAAATATCTAGAAGACTTCAAAACCTAATTTAAACGTTTCATATGTGAAAATTAAAGGACAAGTAGAGACATGGTTAAATGAAGAGAAAAATGGCATGGTAAATGGAGAGGAAAATAACATGTATATCGATAACTTATGTATGTTATTCAATGGGTATTAAATGGCAATATGTATATGCTACATATGTGGCTTAATAGTTGTTCAATGGCAACATGTATGTTGTACATAGTTCAGTGGTTCAATGTAAAGAAAACAATAGGTATATACTACGTACGTTATTTAAATGGAAAGAAGACAACATGTATAAATCATAGAATTCAATGGTTGTTCAATGGTTAAATGAAAAGAAAATATAATTTTAATTTTACTAACTGCTAAGATTTTGGCTAATCCCTTTGTCAAAAAATTTGTTAAACAAGGTGGTAAGTCTTGGATGTACTTAACAGGTTTTAGGAAACCTTTAGGGGTGTCCCTCATAACTGAGTAACACAATAAAGTTTTCTCATCACTGTAGACTCAGGACTAATAAAGGAAAAACACCACACACATGAGGGTGGTCAACGAAAAGCAAGAAATAGTGAGTGTACCTTTAAATTGATTTTGTAAAGATGGTTTTTACCTTACTATGAAAAGTATGTTTATAAATAATTCCATTGGTGCTACTACTTGAATTTAAAAGTAAATCTTCATAAAATTTACATATACTTTGATTTAACATTGAATTAAGTTTTGAATGAATTTGGAAACTAAAAAGATGTACAGACACTTTGATTTAGCATTGAATTAAGTTTTGGATGCACTTAGAAACTAATGACATGTACACATGCTTTGAATTGAAAATTGCATATGTTTAAAATTGGCATAGAAATGGATTTTGAATATGTTTTTAATTGGTATTAAAATGAGGTGTGCTCATGTATTAATTGTGGTTTAGTCTATAGTATGTCATTAGGTCTTTATGGGGGGCGTTTTTCACTAACATAGGTGGTGCTGTGTCTGTCAATATGTCCAGTGAGTCACCCACTACACGTTTGGATTATATATTATGCTAGCACTGTTATGGGTAAACGATGCAGAATCAGTTCCATAACCACAAATTTATAGTAGTGGTAGCTTCATTATGGGTGAGTGATGTAAAACCAGCTTTATAAGAATCAGTATATAAAGGTTAACTAGGCACGGGTAAGCAATGCAGAACCAGCTAAGTGACCTTATACCTAAGGGTACCATATGGCAAAGAAAGTTAGTGATCGACTATGTTTTAAAAAGAAGTTTTATGAAAGTATTGATTTCCATGAATGTTTACTTTACAAGGAAAGAGGAACTTAATCTCTGAAAAGTATATATGTTTGTTTTACATATGCATTGATCTTATAAAATGAAAAGAATGTGTTTTGTAACAACATTGATTATTACTTGAAAGGAAAAGAAATTGTTTTCTTTTATGAAGGTTAATATTTGTATAAATGTTTTTATTGGAAACCAATAATACTCACTGAG
This sequence comes from Erythroxylum foetidum, assembly GCA_026546835.1. Lineage (NCBI taxonomy): Eukaryota > Viridiplantae > Streptophyta > Magnoliopsida > Malpighiales > Erythroxylaceae > Erythroxylum > Erythroxylum foetidum. The sequence continues at coordinate 9,138 of JANZLF010142799.1, read as the reverse complement.
CTCATTTAGCCCTTTATTTTCTATTTTAAAAAAAACCTCCCAGGTGCATGCTGAAGGGCTTTAGTAGTAGGGACTCCACCTCTTGAGTAGTCAACTTCGTCAAGTACTGTTATATAGGCATTTTTATTTTACCTTGTATTGCATATTTTTGAACACATTTTAGGAAGTACATTTGTATAAAGGATAAATGTGTATAAAGGTTTTTTAATGGAATGCATGATTTTGTTTTAACTTTTCAAAATTTATTGATTTAATTGTTTGAGACTACATGTGAGTGGAATTGAAGTCCACAATTTTGGAGTTTAGAAATTGATGTGATAATAGAAGTGTTTTGAACTTTTATATGGACCTTGAAATTTTTGGGATGTCAAAATACAACCGTTGTGCTGCTGAAATTTTTAATAAATTGAAAAACAAAACTCCACTATTTACATTTCTTATTGTGAATTGAAGTTTGTCCTTAACAAAGGCAATAGGCTTAGCTTCATGGGAACTTTCTAACCTACTCGAATATCGACTGGAGTGGAGAACAAAGTATGTCTTATAAGGGAATAGATGTCTCTTCCCTATAGACATAATTTCTCGAGTGTGGGAAAAGAAAAACCTTGAGAGCCTTGGCCCGATGGGCAACCCAAAGTAGACAATATTTATGGGCCAGTTCTTAACCCATTGTGTCAGCGAGGATGCTGGCCCCTAAGGAGGTAGATTGTGAGATTCCACATCGATTAGAGATGAGAACAAAGTATATAAAGGTACAGATACCTCTTCCCCATAAATGTGTTTTCCTGGATACGGGAAAAGTAAAACTGTGAAGGCTTTAGCCCGCTGGGCAACTCAAAGTAGACAATATTTATGGGTGGATAGTTTGGGCTATTACATAGTCTTAGTCCTACTAAAAAAAAGCCCTTCAACTATAACATATCCCTTCAAAGTTTAAGCTTTGCGTTGACCCCTTTCTTTTGTCTCATCCACCCAAAAAATGTCTTCATTAAACAACATATATGAAAACACATCCCCTTGGATATTCTTGGTAAGCTCACCAATCACTACTGTAAAAAGAGAGGGGCTTAAAGAGTAGCAGTGGTGTAGCCCAATATTTATAAAAAATTGCTTTGAATCTCCTCCTGTCTTCCTCACTTTAGTTTTTACACCTTCACATATATCCTTAATAATTTGTATATACGTCATAGGAATCCCCTTGACTTCTAAATACCTCTATATGATTTCCCTTGGTACCCTATGTTATGCCTTCTCTAAATCAATAAAAACTACGTGTACTTTATGTTGTCTTTCCCTGTAGTATTCCATTAGCCTTCTAAGGAGATGCAAAGCTTTTGTCGTAGACCTTCTTGGTATAAAGCCAAATTGGTTTTCTGAGATAGAAACATCCTTTTTCACTCTCTTCTCAATCACCTTCTCCCACAAATTCATTGTGTGGCTAAGTAATTTGATGCCTCTATAGTTGTTATTGCTTTGGATGTCCCGTTTATTCTTGTATAAATTAATAACCATACTAAATCTCCACTCATCTTACATTTCAGCAAACTTAAGGATAACATTAAAAAGCTTGGCTAGCCAAGTAACACCCTTTATGCCTATGCTCTTCCACGCCTTTACCGGTATCTCATTTGGCCCTATTGTCCTACCACTCTTCATCTCCCTTATCGCTTTCTTGATTTCATCCTGTGTAATCTTTTTGTAATAAGTAAAATTACGAAACCTCTCGGACGAGCTAAGGTTACCTAAAGAGATGTTATCCTCTATGTCTTCATTAAAAATACTATAAAATTACCTCTACTATCTTTTCTTGATGTCATTTTCAATTACAAACACCCAACCTACTTCATCTGTTATACAACGAACTCGATCGAAATCTCTTACTTTATGTTCCCTAGCGTTTGCCAACTTAAAAATTGATAAGATCTTATCTTTATATATTATTTCACATTATCTCCTTTTTATTTATTTTGGTGCTTAAATATGAAAATTAACGTTCATTTTATTTTAGGAGATGAAAAGTAGAGATTGCATCAAACTGGGACTCTATTGATGATAAATCACAAATTTTGGATGAAGTAAAGAGATTGTTGTAATGGATAAGGCTGATCATTTGAAGAGTTGGAGTTTAATTAGGAAACTTCTTTCTATCCCTATCACGTAGGAATTTGAATTTAAACTTATTTTAGATAGACATCTTTATAAGTTAAAATTAAATTGGGATTAGATTAAAAAACCTATAAAAGGGACACTCCTCACAATAGAAAAAGATTCTCTCTTTTTACATTTTTCACAGTTCTTTATCTTTCTTCTATTTTTGTTATTGAGGTAAAAGTCATGTGTAGCTAAACTTAATCATTCAGATTCAAGAGGATTCGATATTCTAGTTGTAACCTTATGAAATTTTGTGTTCTTAACTTTTAGTCATGTTCTAATTCAAGTATTTCTTATTTTGATTTCTTTTATTTCATGAATGATTAATATTAATTAATCTGACAATTTAATTTAATATTGATAATTCTATCACTATTTATAAATTCAATGATTCGTAATTATCATAAAAGATTGGTACAAGTAGCAAATAAGTTATTTATAAAATTGCATATTTAACTTATGATAAATAAGAAAACTAATTTAAATAATTGCAACTATCTTGATTATTTGATTTAGGGTTAGTATTTTTCACTCAGCTTATTGCTATCACTTGTTTGATATGGAATGCTATTACACCCAGTCAATAGATGATAACATTTAGTTTGGGCGCTAGATTTGACCTAATTAATTTAGGAAAATTTAAAACTTATTATTTTTATTCTAATATGTTTTTGACTAACTACTTAAATTGTGAAAATATCCTTTTTAAACGAATGATCAATGTTACAATTAAATGAGATATTTTCCTTAAATAGAAGCTTTGTAATCTTGACTTTCTCACTTTTATATTCAGTAGATTTAATTTGATTTCTTATTAATTTTAATTAATCAACTACTTAATCAATCCCCCTTTAATTTTATTACTTGAAATTAAGAAACCAGTGTTTATTTCTTTAAGAATTTGACCTAATTTTATGACTACTATAAAAAATTTAGAGAATCAAAATTATTTTGGAGGCCTCGACAACCTGACCAAAATTTGGCATCATTGCTAAGTAACTACTTTGGTTTCTTAATCTCTTTGCATTTTTATTTTATAGTTACTAATATCCTCTTGTCTTGTATAACTCGTGCTTCTCAGATAGATAAATTACAATATAATCCACAAATTGAGAAGACAATGTGTTGTTTGAGAAAGGAGACTAAGTAAGGAAGAAGTCATTCACCTTCAGAAGTTGAAGTAGATCTAACAATTAGTGAAGACTAATTTTTAAGAAGCAGATGAAAAAAATCAAATCTTAATCCTATAACATAATCGAATTTAAATCAACAACCCTTATGCTTATAATTTCCAAACATTAAGCTAGATTTTGAAATGAAATCTGGTTTGATTCACTTACTACCTATTTTTTGTGGTCTTGTAGGTGAAGATCCGCATAAACATCTGAAGATATTTGATGTTTTCTACTCTGGAATGAAGCCATAAGGGGTGACAGAAGAACAAATTAATCTCAAGGCCTTCCTGTTCTTATTGAAAGATAAGGCAAATGATTGGTTATATTATCTTCCATTTGGTTCAAAGACAATATGGAATAAGATGAAAAAAAAATTCTAGTGAAGTTCTTTCCCACATCATGAGTAGCGAATATAAAAAAGGAGATATGTGGGATTCGACAAATTACAGTAGAAACATTGTATGAATATTTAGAAAGGTTGAAGGAGTTATGTGCCTGCTTCCCACGTCATGACATTCCGATCAACTTCTGATTCAACTAGTAATTTAAAGATTTCTCTTAACATAATGAATTAGGATTTTGAAAAGATGTTTTCAACTATAAATAAATTACTAATTATCATTAATAAATATAATTGGATTTAAAAGAGTATATACTAATTTCATATTCTGTCTAATTGAAACATTAAATGAAAAAAGGACTAAATTATATATCATAATTATGCATGGATAGGTTAAGCCAAACTATTATTAACTTCTTAATATTTGAATGATTATGACATATTATTAGATATTAATCTTAACATATGATGATAAATTATTTAATTAAAGAATTAAAAATAAATTAAAAGGATTCTAATTATGATTATGAATTAAAATTATAATTTATAACAATTGTCAACATATTGGTAATTTAATGAGTCCTACACAAAAGAACAATTAAAAAGAAAAATCAATTTAAATTTAGTTGGAATTAATATGAAGTTTAAAAAATTTCAAGAATTAAACATGAGATATTTGATTTTAGTAAAGTTAAATTATAATTAGAGTTAGAGTGAGATTTAGATTTTAATTATAATTATAAAGTATAATTTTAATAAAAATAAACACCCTATTATCTTTTTCTATAAATACAAAAAAGTGTAAGAGAGTTAACATTCTTGTCTTTTCCTTTAAAATAGTTGAGTTCTTTTTCTTTGCTTTATAGAGAGCAATAGAAGTTAGAAATGTGGATAGTTTGTGGTTGATAGCTATCGAAATTTTATAAGAATCAGAATGAGATATAATTCAATATCTCATTTATGTTTATATTTTTCAAATTATTCAATTAACAAGATTCAATTAAAAATTAAAAAATAAATTTTTTATCAAGTTTATGATTTTATTATAATTAGTTTTCCAACAATAATTAATTATGAAAGAATATGATTTGATGTATCAAACAATTAATTATGAACGACAAATTGCATGATTGTAATATGACATCTACACGTTTTAACACTTTATCTACCGCACTAAAATACAAGGGACAAAGTTCAACGCAGTCAATGGAAAATTCTATTATAGTTGATCTCTTTATTAGCTTCCGGTATGTAATCATACCCTTTTTGTCTTGGCAAGGCATGCCATTGCTCATCATAGCTTAGTCGAATAACTGATCATTCTTTTAAGCCGACGGAAGAACTTGAGGCTCCAAGAAGCATGGCAAGTTTAATTTTAAAAAAAAAAGTGTTTTTATACAATAAATAACATTTCTTTTCCAGAATTGGACGACCTATGATATGCCACATATTAAGTTCGTAGCTATTTGGCAACCTAATTCAGTTAGAGTCATCAATTAAATTATCTAAAATTTGGTCGCAGATAAAAGGATCTGTCTTAATTGTAATAAAAAAAATTGACTGAACTTTTATCTAAAATTTCACTCCTACTGAATTCTCTAGTTGAATCCATCTTTAATTAAGACTCATCTAGTATATATCTATCAATATTAAAAGAATACATATATACATATATGTATAATTATCCAATTACAAGTTACTGAATTGAATACTTATCACATGTGGAAGAAAGTCAAAGAAATTAACCAAAGTCACGTTAAGCTGGATTGAACTTTTACGTTTATGTGGATCATTACAGCTTCTCTTAATGATATATTTTTAATGTATAATTTCAAGCTTTCATCCAGCTGTTTATTTAATCAGGATTTCCTTCAAAACTGTACATCATTACTAGTAATCATGAAGATGTATGTACATTATCTCTAGGGTCCTAACTTGGAACAGACGGCGGACACGAGCCGATATACCAATAGTCTATAATTTGAAGTCTAAAAGTCATAAAAAATCACTATGCTGTGTGGCGACTTAGGCGGTACTAATTTATTGGGCAGCCTTTGATCGACAGGGGAGTCTTCTGCTCATCTGGGCGTTCAATTTCAATTCCAACGTCTTGACATTTAAACACAAGGGCGGTGCACTGCACGGTTTAGGAAGTACGTACTGTCATCTTTTATGGAATACTCAAAGAAGCCATTTGTCAAATAATAGCACATCATTTATACATGTTTAATACATTCTTTTTCTTTTCATTCTTTCAAATAATTGTAAACATTGCATGCAAGACAAATTAGGGGTCCCATGTTTGTATCGAGATGTCTTCTAACAGGATTTTGTCTTAATTGGAGACTCGCAAGTTAAAGTTCCACAAGCTAAGACAAAATCTCCTTTATGCGGTACTAATGACCTTTTTTTGGTTATTAAACGTTAATTGTGCACATGAATTGAATTTGATGTCTTTCTATTAAGTAAGAATAAGACTGTATATAGTAAGACCTTCTTAAATTTCAATTCATTGTGAGACTTCAGATTAAATATGATAATGGTGATGAATTTGATGTAAAGAGTTCATTTTTGAAATGTTTTCCGGAGAAAATAAATAGCGGCAGTGCATGAAATTTGGTAAGAAAGAGGAATAAGCCTTTGAGCAATCAACATTATTTCAGGTTGTTTCTAAAATGGCTGCTAATTAGTTAGGTAGTTTTCAACCCATGAGTTTCACTTGACAAGTAAAATATTGGACCAGGCAAAACATATCAAGTCCAATGTTTGAAAACGCCATTAAATCTTTCTGTATTCAAATATTCAAATATAAAAATATTATAATATTCCAACTATGGCTTTGTTTAGTCCAACAACAACAGCATCTTAAATCAACCGCAGTCTCTCTTGTTTTTTTCGCTCTATTATATATATGGTTGCCGTTAATCGACATTCTTGGTTTAATTTACATAACTCGGGACAAGAATAGCAAGATCAATACCCACCAGGAAAAAAAAAAAAAAAAGAGCGATTGGAACTGAGCGAACTTAGAAAGCATGTTACTTCCAGCAGAAACTCGAGTGAGTTACAAATTTACTTTTGCTCTGATCATTTTGGCTTTGGTAATGATCGCGCCTGGAAGATGTATGAGACCGTCAAGATTTGATTACATGTTCAGCAGCCAACTTCCACGAGGTCCGGTGCCACCTTCAGGTCCTTCTTACCGCCACAACAAGCTCAGACCTGAACACCGTGAGACCCAGTTATCCAAAAGTGATAACGACGACGACTCTATATGCCCTTAACACTTCGTATTCATTCTGTCTGTTTCAATTGTTTTTTTTTCTTTCCTTTTTATGACTTCTTCTGTTCCTATGTCTGAAGAGAAGTCAGTCCAAAACATATACTTCTCCAAATATGCTTTAAACTTCATTTGTGTAGAGATTTATATGGAGACCTGAAGCTAGGTTGTACTGAGGATATACCAATGACGGGTTCGAATCGAATCATCCAAATATCAGAAGCAAAGATCAATTCTTTTGATCAATAGTTAGTTCACACACATATACGTACATATTCTGTCGGTTATCACCATTGGAACGCTACTGATCCTCCAATTTACTTTTAGTATCAAGAGTTAGGAAATTTTAATTAAATGTTTCCAAATCGACTTACAAATACGTTAAATGTGAAAAGAAGAAAAAGAGAGAGCCGGGATGAAATAGGGTTATTACATGTAGTTTTGCAGTTCAGATACGGCGTGCTTCCAATTCTTGTGTTTAGTTATTGTTAATGTATCGTTACGTTAAGTTTTGGAAAGCATGACTACCAAGTTTGAGTCTAAGTATGGAAGCATTCAAACCTAATAGGCATTAAACGTTTTCATTCTTTTATGTCATCCACGTGTTTATGTTTCTTCATTGTACTGTCACCAGAGCATTGACTTTTGAAACAAGAGAGTTTTATCGGATATCGGTTGTAAAGGCTGGCATAAATGGTGAAAAGTTGATTTCACATCTAATAAACAACATCATCTTCTTCTACTTTCCTATATGTACAAATGGAAGGATTCCCTGCGCATTTCAAAAGTTTTGACTTTTGAGTACACATATAACGATTCTTTCTTTGTTAAAATTCAATTTTTTAAGCTAGCAGCCTAGCATTGATATTTTTAATAAAACAAAAATCAAAAATATATTCACTATATTATATAATTAAAATTTTGGGGGCATATCCATTCAAATTCACGAAGGGGAAGGGGAGAAATAGAGTATTGAAATTATTAATGGTTTTTATTTTATTTTCTAGTTAAATACATTAAAATGGTAATAATTTAAAATGTATCTAAGAGATAGCATTATAAGAAATTAATATATAATAACAATTTACTATAAAAATTACTTATATATTATATGGATATAGTTGAAATTAGGTAAATTTTAATTTACGCTTAAAATTTTCTTTAAAAAATCTTTTAAATTTTTTTATTTATGATCTATTTTTATTCGAAATATATTAAAATAGTGATGGCAGTTTATTGGTATAAGTTTAAAAAATATAATTAGTTAGATGATTTGATATATTTTCATTTATTGTATAAAACGAAAATTTAAGGTAAATAAGAAATAATAAAAGAATTTATTTAAAGTAAAATAATAAAAATTATTGTTATTTAATAAAAATGGTGGCATTTAGATGAGATTATTGAAATAAATCAAAATAATTTTTTTAAAAGTAGCTATTTTGTTTATCACTTACGAAAAATAAGAGTTAATGCTAAATAAAAGGAATAAATTAAAAAGTTTAGATTAATATATGCATTTCATGTAGATTTTAATTTATTGTATATGTAAGCTTGGTCTCAGTTAGGTTATTGAAGAATGATGCTCGAAACAATAAATCAAACCTATTTCTGATAAATAATTTTTATTATGTTGTCCCATTTATATCCCCACCTGTTTCTGATAAATAATTTTTCATTTGTTTTCCGTGAAACTAAATTAACATGTAAAATTTATTAATCCACACTTTTCTCAAATTCTCTATATCTCTAGAAGATTTTATGTAAAAGTTGAGTAAATTATCCTCGTAACTCATATAAATTTTATTTGGTCAATTATAAGAAACTATTGGTTACCATAACATTACTCATTAATAAATAATTAAATACATAAAATTTTAATGTTGTTTTTAATGCATCTTAATGTGAATCTAATAACCATAGAAATCTTAATCTCAGTCTACCAAAGATTTTGAGGAGAACAATATTTTATCGCTTCCAAACAATGTTTTAAAAATCGGACCGGACATTAAACCGGTCGAAGGAAAGGTTTAAGGTTTAGAGGTTCAATAAAATTAAAATTATATTTCTGAACCACACAAAATTTAAGTTCACGGATTCTGGATCCTTCCATTTCTTATTTCGTTGTTCTTCACTACACAAATCAAAACTAAAAAGAAAATGTTATTACTCTCCTTGGCTCATCAAATGCA
>JANZLF010142741.1:0-11468 GCA_026546835.1 Erythroxylum foetidum | reverse complement strand
TAGTGGCTGTAAAAAAATTAACTAATGAATTAACTTATAAATATATGTTAACCAAGTAAGTAAATGCATATTTAATGAGAATTATTTAATGTGTTTGGCAATTTTTGATGCTGAAGTAGTAATGACACATTTTTTGAGCGAATTACTATAGTTGTTTAATAGTCCAAAAATTGTCACAAATTAAATTTGAAAGGTACAATTTATAGTGTCAAATAATTTATGAAATTCAAATTGAAATTGTTGAATATTGATTGGATGCATTATGTTTTCCAAATTGAAAGAATTATATTAACTAAGCTTTAAGCTAATATTATAATAAGGAACAATCTATAATGGTCAAGCCCCTTAAAGTGAGCTTAGTTTTTCTTTAGGATTTCTCTAATCCAAAACGTAGAATTAATTACCATTGCATATTTATCTAAAGCTAGGCTTTATGAAGTCTATTGTTCCTTTCCCTTTATATAGCTTATATGCAGTATAGGAAAGTATTTCTACTTTAGGTAAAACCTGAATTACCAATAATTAATGTTGTTGGTAGATAGTAAATGTGAATGGCATGCAATATTCTGTGGTATGTTTTATGTGACTTCACTCATACATCTTGAGTCAATCATGGTAGTAATTTAAGATCTCTTCCAATTACTTAAGGTTCCTAGCTAAGATCTTATTGATTGCCTTCTTTGCTTTGTTTTGGTTTTCTTTTTTGCCCGTCAGCTCATTATAGCTCCGTCACCTTCTTCGTTCATGACTTCAATGACTTCATCTTTGTTTCGGTTGAGGTAAGTGCGTTTTGTTACTTAGTATGTTTTTATGTACTTGTTTGTGGTATGAACTTCGATTTATCTTTGAATAATATATAGGATGACTTTGAGTTATAGTTCTAAATATCTGAATTATGTGAATGGGTTATTTCATTGATGCTCTTTGAAACGATTAGGTTCTCTTTAGTTTTCATGTACGAATCTTTACACGCATCCTTTTTTATATAATAGTAATTTACTTCTAAACATATTACATAATTTGTATATGATGCAATAATGTATGGAGCGAAATATTCATATTTTATGTTTATTTATTATATTTGTTACTAGTACATAATTAATTTTGGGTTAAATATCAAACTTCTAACATGAATTTTAAATATCAATAACAATATCTAAACCATTCAATTAAATATTCTAACTTTATAAAATTAAGTTATTCGTTTTAGTTCCCATACCAAATCAAGCTCACTAAAAATTTTTCCTCTCATGTCCTTAAATGCGTTTTTGAATTCTCTTCTAAAATATATGATTACAAACTAAAAAAATAGATGTTCAGTTAATGAATAAGTTTGATCTTAAGCCATAAACCTTAACCCGTAACTCGTAATGTAGCTCCCGTGAGGCTTATCGTTAAAAAATACCATGAGCGTAGGAGTGACAACAAGAACTTGTTTTCTTAATTCACAGGTGAAAAATTTCGTGATTAATTCAATTGGTTCATATTTAGGCGATGTTATGTCAAGTTTAGATGTTCTATAAACATTAGCAAACATAAAGTACACTAACTATGAAATTACTGTTTGAAATTAATAGCTTTACATAAATGAGTAATGTTGATAGATCTTGGATGTATAAATGATTAATACCTGATGGTTTCATTAATCCTGAATTTGTTGAGGGAGTTAAAGCTTTTATTCATTATGCAAGTTCTCAACCTACATATATGGACGGCCAAAAGATTAGATGTCCATGTAAAAAGTACAAACACATTCATTTCCTTCCTATTGATGAAGTTAATGGGCATTTGCTGAGAAAAGGGTTTGTCCCCAATTATTTTGAGTGGGCACGACATAGGAAACCATTGATTTGTAGCACCTCAAGGGGTAATCAAGAACAATCATCTGTGAACTTAAATGAGTTTGAAGGGGGATTGGATTTAGAACAAATTATGTGGAGGTAAATGAAAATCCTTACATATAAATAATTTATGATGTAGTCGGTTATACCCTTGAGGAAAATATGGAAAATCTTGGGAAGAACCAAACCTACATACAAAACAGATTTTTGACTTACTACAGTCAACTGACCAAGAATTATGGCCAAATTGTGAGAAAATGACCCAATTGTCTTCAATTGCTCGAATATTGAACATAAAGTCTGAAGGACATATTTTAGACTGTAGTTTTGTTAAAATTCTTGAATGGTATAATAAATCATTGTCTCTTGATCATACAATGGTTGATAGTTTTTATAATATGGAGAAACTTATTAGGCATCTTGGTTTGCCAGTTGAAAAGATTGATTATTGCAAATTGGGATGTATATTGTATTGGAGAGATGATGTGGAATTACAAGAGTGAGAATTTTGTGGTCAATCTAGGTTCAAGCCTAGATAGCGTTCGATGAAACAAAAAGTTAGTAGCCTAGAAGAAGATGTTTATTTCCTGCTACACCATCCACCACTCCTACATCATTGACTACCCCTATATCGGATGGAGGAGACGACCGCCAACCTGGAGTTGAGGGACCTGATGGAAGAACACATAAAAATTGTTAGTACTCTTTAAGTTAAATCACATGAAACACTATATATTTATAATTAAGTTATAGGTTTAATTTTTTTGCAAATTGAATAAAATTATTTGTTCTTATATTAGGTTAATTCCGTCTAGACCGTGTTCCAAAAATATGAAAAATATCTCTCAGGTTATAAAGGTATTTTACTTTCAGGAGTTTAAGGTAGAATAACAAAATTTTATTCTTTTTTAATTGATTTGTAGATATTAATAAGATAAATATTTTTACAATATAAGTTATTGAACTTTTTCATATTTATTTCAAAAAACATTTTTCTGGGATTCTGATTTCGACGTGGTCATAGATAAAGTATGAGAGAGGCGAGCTCGTATACGTTATCGTGACTTTATTGGTGTGATACACAAGGCCGGTGTACGTCAGCCTTATATATCAAAAAAAATATGGAGTCGTTGAGAGGAGTATTGGACATCACCTAAGACAATGTCCAGGTTAGAGCATAACTCTACCAACAAACATGGAGGACTAGGGGGAGAGAGTCTTCCTTTACGTATGGAATGATCAATTATCCATCATGAGCATGCAGAGAGACTTGTAAGTATCTAAACTTTACACTTATATTCTAATTGTTATACTTTGCTATATTTCAATTTAAATTAATGTGTGAATGTTGGAATGAAATTATGTGTATTAGGATAATGATAATGGTAAAAATGTTTGGTGCTATATATGATTGTGTTGAGTTATTTTATTTATTCAACAGGGGATAAATAGCTTTAAAAAAGAGAAAACTCCACCGAAATTTTTTTAAATTCTAGATCATATATAACATTTTATTTTTATGTAGGAAAAGTCTACGGGCATCAGGCCTACACCCCGTCAGTTGTTTTTGCACACTCACACTAAGAAGTATGACGGTGTGACATTTGTCAACAGTTGATGTAAAAAACTGAATGTATGTCAAATTTATGCTTTTATATTAATTCTTAATAATTATCACTTACTAATATAAGCATTACCTCCTAATATGACCAAATACAAGAAATCATTCAGTGACAATCTTAACACGAAGAAGTTGTTGATGAGAGTCAGACGTATCTTGATGCAGTGGGTAGTAGGGATTGTTGTGGAAGGATCTTCAGGCTAGGTTCATTTGTGAACACATGTTATTCGCAATCCTCCATAACTAGTACAGCAGCATCTACTAGACGGTCGTAAACCAATCAAGTCAATCAGCTTCATACCACAATGAATACATTGATGGACTATATAGCTCAGTTGAGATATGAGGTGGATGAGTTGAAGGCAAGGGGTAGCACCTCAGAGCACCCACGGTTACCAGAACATTAGGATTGTTGTAGTCATTTGGTTCTCTTTACAAAGACTTATTATGTACACTATAATATTTTTATTATCAATTAAGATAATTTTAATTTTATATCATCAATCAACTTTTTGTTTATACAAATTAAAATATTATACACAGATAATTCATAACTGTTGAAATTACGCATTAGTAATAAGATAATTAAATAAAATTTAATGTCAGTTTTTAAGAAAATGTCTTAATATCCTTTCCCGACTGAAAACAAAATCCATCGGGACAATATAATATATTTACTGACAGAATACCATGAACCATCGGTAAATTGTTCGATATTTACTGACATTTATTCTACATTTCATCAGTAATATAAGGATTTTCTGAGCTATGGTTTACCGATGCAATAACCACCACCATCGGGAAAATTTTTGACAGAATTCTTTAGTCCGTAGGTAATTTTATCAACGCTTCGTCGACAAATTTGCTGACAGTTATGTCTATCCGTCGGTATACTTACCGATGGATACGTAATATTTTTGACTTTAAATTTAACTATGGTCGTTTTAATGATTTCATTTTCCGTTGGTTGATTCCATCGATAATATAAATTGCTGACAGAATACGTTTGTATTTCTTTGGTAATTTTCGTAGGTAATCTATAGCTTTCTTGTAGTGAACAAACTATAAATATGAAAGATATTAGAAGCCCTGCATCTTTTAAGTTGTATTCTAACATATATTATTATGGGCAGGTGACTGATTAGGTGTTACTTGTGTTGATTATGGTTGGCAATTCATTGTACAAGCCCTTTTATTTTGTTGGCATTATTATAAAGTCTGTGTGAGATAAGGTAAAAATAACTCATAGTTAAATTCCTATTCCATGTTAATATCTTTCTCAAGACTATTAATAATTAATCCTTTAACTAAAGCCTCTTTCTAATTAAAACCCCTAAAATTGCCTTAATCTATTCATTAATTTCATAGTTAGGTTTGGCCAGAGTCTAGGGGATTTTATGTTGACTTGTCTTTAGGATTGTATGAAACTCCTTTCAATTATATCACATTTATTCATTAAAAATGATTTTTCAATCTCAATTGCTTAAAATCATATATTAAAATAATATTCTGGTCATATTAGTTCAAGATAAAAAGTTAATAATTAAATCTCAATGAAACTAAATACAGGATTAAGTTAAAATAAAATCACTATAAGGTCTATCCTAAGGTTCATCTAATTCAAATACTAATAAAAGTTTAGCTCATAATCACAAAAGACATAACATCAAAACTACTAGAAAACCATAAAACTAAAAGATATATGATGAAATCCCTTTTGATCTTCATAAAATCTACTTCAAAAGTGCTTCCTTCCTTGCTCTTCATTCTCTTTATCATTTTAGGCCATTGATTTAAGTCTCCCTTAGCCTAACGTGAGCCTCCTACAAACCCCCTACTAACACCCCTCTGTTTTCTCTTCATTTTGCCTTTTTGTAGCTCAAATTAGGGTTTTTAGACTGGACATAGTCACCTCCACGACCATGTGTATGAACTTGTCCCTCAATCTTGTTTTAATTCTTCAAAAATTCCACAGAAGCATAGTCTAATAGAGTTATATGGTCATTGCCACATGACCATATCCCTCAAGGACAACTTCAATCTTTCACTTTTCTACCTCAATTTCGTCTACCCAAAAAACATAATACGAACAAATTAAGTTCCCAAAATAGTAAGAAAATCTCAAATTAAAAAAATAAATTAACTAAATATGGGATGAAAAATATAGTATATATGGAATTTGTCAACTTGTCTTATTATAATACCAAGTACCCAATAGCCATAAAAACTCACCATATAGTGACTAGGATACAAGTAGGCAATTTGAAACCACTTATCTTTCATGTTTCCACCATATGTGAGGAACCCATTTATTATAGTCAAGCAGTTAAAAGTCCAAAATGTAGAAAGGCAATGCAAGAAGAATTTAATCTCATACTTGTCAATAACAAGTAGAGCCATGTTTGTCCATCACCAAACTACATTTTAATTCGCAATAAGTGAGTTTTTCGAATTAAGCTAGATAAGAATGGTATTGTTGGTCATTATAAACCACATTTAGTTGTCAACAAACCTTATTAATAATTCCAAGATCAATTACAAAAAAATCCTTTAGTCCTATGACAAAGCTAGTAATGATTCGATTAATTCTTTCTTTAGTTATTTTGAACAATTAGGAGGTTAGTTAATATCCTTTTTACATTATATTTATAGGTTAAACTAGTCCATTTATAGCCTCAATAAAGATTTGAGGCAATGATATAAATGTCTCACCATGGAATTATGATCTCTTAGTTTTCAAAGCTCTAAAACTAAAAGTCCTTTTAGTTACATAAAGATGCCCATATAATAGTCACTTCCCTTACTTATGTGTATGACATTTTGTTTAAAGAAAATAACAAGCGATTCATTAATCTTATAATTCACAGGTTGTAAATTAAGTTTCCACTCAAAATATTGGGACGTCTTAGGTATTTCCTTGGTGTGGAGACTTCTTGGTTGAGTAAAAGTTTGTTTCTCTCTCAAGCTAAATATATTTTTGAATTGTTACCAAAAGAAAACAAAATTTATGCCAAAGATGTTTCAAAACTTGTTTCTCCAAAAGAATCGTTAATTCTATCACACACTAATTGGCAATTTTTAACAAACTTGTTTAACTTGAGAGAGGAAAATAAAGCTAATTCTCAAGTTTGTTAATGATAAAACTGATCCTCAAATTTGTTACATTTGTTTTGGTGAAAAGCTAATTAATCCTCAAGTTTTTTATGATGTTAGCTTATT
The DNA here is from genome assembly GCA_026546835.1 of Erythroxylum foetidum. Taxonomy (NCBI): domain Eukaryota; kingdom Viridiplantae; phylum Streptophyta; class Magnoliopsida; order Malpighiales; family Erythroxylaceae; genus Erythroxylum; species Erythroxylum foetidum. Next base: position 4,787 of record JANZLF010142741.1, on the reverse strand, counting down.
ATATTTTCTATCCATATCTTGTACAACTTAAAATTGATTTGTTGTAAAGTTATCTCTATATACGTGGTTAATGTTAATGAAAAGCTAAGCCAAAATTGTCATTGTTTTTTAACTATGAGTTATTTTTTACCTTATCTTACACAGACATTAAAATAGTGCCAACAAAATGAAAGGGCCTGTGTAACGAATTGCCAACCTTAATCAACACGAGTAGCACCTAGTTAGTCACCTGTCTATAATAATATATGCTAGAATACAACTTAAAAGATCCAAGGCTTCTAATCTCTTACATATTCATAGTTTATTTTTTGCATGCATTGGCCACATTCTGTTGCGGTTAAATTACTCTAAGCAATTAATCAAGGATAGGGATCGAGACTTGGTTTTTTACTTCTTGTTTGACTTTTTCATATACTCCCTTGGTTTAATTGATCTTCCCTATAAAAGTTTTAAAAGTAAAATAATTGATCGTTTTATTGTTGGAAATATTATGCCACTGATCTCCATGTATAATATCTCTAGACAGGGGCAAGAAAATTTGCATAAACCTAATGGTACGAGTTTTTGTAGAATGATTCCTCAACAGGTGTTAGAAATTGACATGATAGAACTACAAGAGTTGACTAATATATACGAACTAGATCTAAATAGTTAAGCATACAGGAACAAAAAATCAAAATTTGAGATCTATTCTCTTATATATAGTTTTAATCGAAAATTATATGCTATTGACTTATGCGCATTATTAACACAAAAGATATCACGGCAGCAAAGCATAACTATATGTAAAAATAACAAAATTAATAAAAGCAATTAAGAAAAATGAGAAAAACATGTATATATGTTACTATTATAGTATTGCTATATACAATTTTTTTAAAACTGAAATAGTTGTTAGTTTATTGCAAAACCTTTTACTGGAAAATTTTCATAAATTGGAAAAACTAAATAACTTGTATTTCTTAATTTGATCGTAGTTCATACAGGAGAATAGAATCATAACAAAGGCAATTTGGAACATTGTTTGAAGCATTCAAATTGTAAATAAAGACTAGTGATAAGTAACTATTAATAATTATTTAATCATGTTTAAGGGTCTTTATTTTATATAGTATCAGAGGGAAGTTTTACTTCATAAATAATAGCATTTACTTAGTTATTTTGACCAAGTCTCCCATAGTGGAGTTATGTTTACATTAAAAAAAATGAACATATTTGAACTGCTTCTCAAGTTACCCCACCTTAAGATAATGATGTACCAAGAGAAAACACATGCTTCAAACTCAAAACTAATTACAGATTGTCTCCTAACGGAGAGGCCAAGCATACATAGCTCACATTCACACAATATTCAATATATTACAAAATAATTATAAAATAAATATCTTTACTGATGAATTAATCACCCAATCTTAGACGTAACTTAATACTCATTTAAAAAATTTAAATGCTTCCAAATCTCAAATATATTGGTATCCCTCGATTTATTTCTTCTTTGAATTTGATTTTATAAAACTCGAACTCATAATTATCCTAGGTTCCTATTTACCTATTCTTACAATTATTGTCATTATTTCATTCTTTTCAAATTCTTCTTCTTGTTATTAAATCTAATTACGTCCCCTTTGAACTTAATTTTTTGTTTTAAGTTTTCTTATTTATTGGCTTCTAGTTTCATTCCTTTTTTTTGTTTTTTTTAATCGTTTCTTCCGGGAGTATTTGAAGAAGCGGATATTTAAATTAGATTTCTTGATTTAGATTATCTACTTTGTGAAGAATCTTTACATAGAAGCTTAGGTTAAGATTTAAGTGAATTCTTATAATGAAGCACGTGTGGTAGTGCTTTTGTTACTAACTTTTTGTGCATGTATTGTAGCGCCCACTTACCGCAGGATACGTACCGGGATGCCCGTGGGTCGTTCCGATGCATATCCCACAATAAGGGTGCACTACATTCGATCAATCACTACAGTACTCTCATGGCATCAATACAATTTAAACCGTAATGTAAAAGTCACTAAATTTTAAAACCAAGATAATTTGTTCATTTCATATCATCAACAGAAATATTGACAAGTCTATCAGCTCCCTACAGTCTAAATATAATACTTCAAAAAGGAAACTGATACAAAAGTCTATACTAGGTCATCCCAAAATCAATCCCAGCTGACCGACCTGTGTGCCATCACTTCTCTTGCCAACGCGCTCACACGGTAGGAAAAGTCTATCTCTGGAGCTAGGAGTCTAATCTATCGATCCTAAAAAATAGATGCAAGTTTGGGTGAGCTTACGAACTCAATGAGAAACCATCATCCATAGTTCACTCAATTCATGCATTACGCAAAATGCGTACAGATTAACACAATAACACATTCAGAATACCATAACACAATTTACACATTTTTCATAATAGCAGAAGTCAGAAATTTCACTAAACAGTTATCACACGTACACATTTGACCCATTTCCAAACTCACAGTACAATCAAATACCTAATGCATGACGTTTTCCATTTTATTTCAGTGTTGTGACTGGGCGTCAGTACTGTCCCATTTCGGGCACATTAAACAGTAATCGCGTTTTAGGGGTAGGAGAGCCCTCTAGGTATACACTACTGCCCACGGGCATTAGGGATAGGAGAGCCCTCTGGGTATGCACTATTCCCTTTCGGGCCTTAGGCCCCTTTTTCACAGTAGTTAAGCTGATAGCTCCGATCAGTAATTGCTCCAGTCACAACTGTTAATTTCCAATTTCAGATCATGCCTAGCATGCGTTCACAAGTGCACAATAACATCTTTCACTCAACAGTATTTATCAAAGTCAGACAGATCATTCACCATTCTACACATCAATTCACAGTTGCAAGTGATCACATTCACAAACAGTTCACATATTCACAGAACATATAACAATCAAGAATTGAGGAACCAACTAGGTTACTCACCTGTAACTTCCGAGCTACTGCCTGGAAGTCCCAGCAATATCTGTGAAATGACAATCCAACGGTGCCTCTATAATAATCAAATAATTTCCCATTACTAATTGCATATTCAGAAGGTTTCATAAATGCACATACTGAAATACAGAAATGTACAATGTATATTCGTGGCTTTCCAGGCGCTAAATCCCAATTTCACTATCTTTTGCCTCAAAACTAACTTTTTACTCTCTATACACTATCACATTTAGACAATACCCTTAAATTCTCAAGAAAGACCTCAAAGTTAAATTACTATTCATTCGGTCAATTTCACCCATTACACTAAGTTTCTAAAGCCTCAAAAGGATTTTGCTTATTTCAGAAGTCTCCAAATCATACTCCAATTTCGGTAAGAAAATCCTTAGATTTCAATACAAACCTATCCTCAAAGCCATTTTAAAAATTGGAATCCTACAAATATCAATTCGAACCTTCATTCTTTACCTCAATTGTAGACCTCTTTCTCTAGTTCATAACGAATCAAGAATCACCTCAATTGGAGGTCTACACCATAAGTTATGCCCCAAAAACTAAAACACCTCCATTCAGAAATTTGGTCCTCGTCGCGGCGTACAAAGGGTCTCTCGCCACGGCGTGGAAAACGCTCACCGCGACGAGGACGCAAGGAAAAAGGCTCGTCGCGACGTAGAATTACACGCTCGTTGCGACGTCCAACCGAGCTCGTCGCGGCGAGTAACTGTTTGCTCGTTGTGACGTGCGCTGAGGGCCTTGTCGCAACGTGCGACGCTTCGATCATCTTCTCCGACGCATTTTTCCCATTTCTCTCACTAAAACCAGTCATAACTCACTCTCAACTACCCATTCTTACACAATAAATACCATAAAAGCATCAAACAACTATAAATAACAAGATTAAAACCATTTACTTACCAAATCAAACCTCAAACCCTTAAATCTCCGAAAATCACCAACTTTTCCCCTTTCTCTAACACCCACGATTTTCACCCCCAAAACTCAACAATCTTCATTCTCTCAAGGATCAAGCTAGGCTTTGCACAAGGGGAAGAAACATCAAGCAACGATCAAGAAAGAGGAAGGAACGAAAATCACCAAAGAAAGGAAACGAGGATTCGTGCCCTAGGAGAAGATGTCTTTCTAAATTTCAAAACCTAAAGTATTTAAAGGGTTGATTTAAACCTATAGATCAAAGCCCTCAATTTCTTTTAATTTCAGTCTCTAAATTTCAATGGCTCAATATTTTCATTCCTAAAATCATAAATCTAGTTTTCCATCGCCATTGGACAGTTATTTCGGTGCTATGCAGTCAATCGGTCCGTCACTCGGAAAATTTCCGGTCCGGACATTTATTCCTGAATTTTTCCTAAAAATTTCCTATGGGTCTCTATCAACTGGCAATTACTCTAAACCTTTCCAATTCAACTAATCAAACTCAATTTTTCTCAGATTTCATAAAACACATCATATTCACAGTGAAATGCCGGAAATGCCAGAAATGCATGTACTTAAAAATGTGCATGTGCAAAAATAATTCATTCCTCTAAAATTAGAGGCCAGAAAAATGCACAGTTAGTAATTATGCAGTATAAAATCCTAACCCGTCCCAATTTACCAAAAAGCCTATCACATCAGTAACGGGATGCTACATAGTACATGTCTAGGAAAATTTTGGCTAAGTAAAGACTTGGTATTTAAGCGTGTCCGTTGTGACCCACCTCTTTTTCCTGGAAACTTTTCTGGTATACTATTCATCTACGGTAAAATTCATCAAGGCAGAGGAGCACAAGAAAAATGTCAGGAAATAAGGCTTTGAATCCTCTTAGATTTG
>JANZLF010142670.1:0-11474 GCA_026546835.1 Erythroxylum foetidum | reverse complement strand
CCTCTTATTTATTTTGAAACAAGAACCACCTCATTCGGAGCTCTATAACTCAAGATATGCCTAAAAATCTAAGGATGTTCATAACCAGGTTACGCTCTTCCAACCAATCCCTCATATTCTTTACATCAATATTTTTCAAATCTACATTAAAAGATACCAATTTTTAAGGAGAGGTAGAAAAATGTATTAGAAATCTATTCCTTCAAGAATCACTTCATTTGGAGGTCAAGGGATGAAGTTATGGCTAAAAGAATCAAGTATGTTTATGTCCTCAATCATATTGTACCTTTATTAGGATAACTGACATAACTTTCCCTACAAACCTCCTATTGGGGTCATTATTAGACGGTTTGAAAGAGAAATTCTAGATCTACAACTTCTATGAAGACTCTAAAGTGAAATTCAATTGCATACATAAAAAATGTGACCAGACAATAAGATCAGATGAACAGTGCACTAGACGATATGACATCATCACCAGACGATACGTCCTCATCAGATGAAGCGTCCTCACCAAACGAAGCGTCCTCACTAGACGATACTACCCCACCAGATGAAGCGTCCTCACCAGACAAAGCGTCCTCACTAAACGGTATGTCCTCACTAGACGATACGTCCTCACCAGATGACACGTCATCACTAAACGATACGTCATCACCAGACGACACGTCATCATCAAACAATACGTTATCACCAGATCATACGTCCTCATTAGACGATACGTCATCACCAGACAACACATCGTCACTAGACAATATGTCGTCACTAGATGATACGTCATCACCAGACGATACGTCTTATACTCCTGAGCATCTCCACTTATAAGGATCATAACTTTTGACTCCGATACCAAAAAATTACATACTTTATAGTGTTGGAAAGCTAGAAAGACAAGCTACAACTTCCATGAAGACAAATTTGTCAAATTCAACCTAAATTAATACAGATTTTTTCCTAAAGTTAGAAGATGAATTTTTCCCTTATGGAAGACTTAAAATTTTGCACTATGCAAACTTGGAATGTCCTGAGCATAACCATTTGGCTACCAAATTGATTTCATTAAACTCTCAAATCTCAACTCATTTGTCTCATCACCTTCAATTACATCTGATAAGTCATAATTCCTATCTTCCTTTTTGTAACATCTCACTTATGCATACAAATATATATATATATATATATATATATATCAACGATTTATGTTTCAAAATCATTAACTCAAGTTGACTACTTCTTCACGTATATCTAAATTTTAACTTATATCATCCATGCACCATTCACAGGTCATTAACATCAAAAGAATAAAGTTTTATAAATGCTTTAATAGGCATTTCGAGCCACCTTATATCATAATCCAAAAATACCAACTTTACAAGAACGACGATTTCTCAAAAAGCGACTAAAGCCTTATTTTACATGATCTAATTTTAAAAAAACAACATATGCAAATTGGAGAGATCCCTTGACTCTCGGATCGATCACTCAATATCTAGCTCATCGCCTGTAGATGGGAAGGAATGAGGGTGAGTTTAAAGCTCGTGGGTAAAAGTTTTATAATCGGTAATAAGAAAAAATCCTTGAAAACCCTCATGATCATAACAAATTATCATGAAAATCTATAAAACATAAAATTTTCAATTTCTCAACTTGTCAAACCAATTCACAAATTGTATAAGTCAAACAATCATCAAACTTTTCAACACATGTAAACACATAAGCACATCATAATGGTTTGGGCAGATCAATAAACATGACGAACTACATAATTTTACATAATGATCCTGTGTAGTCGTAAACTTGAGGGAGTCCATGAAGGAGTTCCGTGTCACTAGTGAGCAGGCGAGAGAAGCCTTTAACTTGGTCAACATGCACGTGACATTCTTGAATAGACTACACCAAGCCCGCATAACATGTAATTCATGAACGGAAAATAGTTTGCCCAATTGGCACATTTTTGGAAACTTGATTTCATATACTTGGTATCCTTTCAAAATCATTTCCATTTTTGTTCCATAGTTCATCCACAAAATTCATACACACAACATGTAGCACTTTCTCAAGGCATTTAAAGAACAATAAATGCACATTTACAAGTAGTTGAAAACATTTATTTCCTTTTCTTGAAAGAAACATTGATGACTTATTATTCAATTATAAAAATGTAACCCACCTTAGTCTCTTTGCGTGTAAACTTGCTCAAGGATGTCTCTCTTCTTGCTCCTCTTGCCTCTCTTGCCTCCCTTCAACATTAGCAAGAATCCCCATTAAAAAATGAACTCCAATTGGAAAACCCAAAGAAACCTATTCATGAAATTGATCCTATAATACTTATACCCATGTATTTTCTAAGCTCTTTGAACCAAATCTCTTCCAAAAATCCAAATATTAAAACACCAACTTACCTTGAATCTTGACCAAATAATTAGTTTTTTGGCCCTAGTTGAAACCTAGATGACCTCCCTTCTTTTCTCTTCTTTTTCTCTTCTTTCGTGCTTCTCTCTCTCCTCTCTGTTCTCATTCACGTGTCTGGCTTCTTCCAAATACAAGACAACAAATTTTTTTCTCCTGTTTTATACCCTTCCTTCAATGCCTTAAGACTTTAGAACTTAAGTGATGTTCCAATAATGCCCCTCATGCAATCTTACCACCCTAACACTTTAATTAAATTAACCTATGTCATATAATCTCACTTACATTAACATGCTAATTAATTCCAACACAAATTAATCTAGCAAGACTCCAAAATTAATCTAATCATTCTTATTCGTCAAGAAAAAAAAATTAGGTTTCAACATTTATCCCCTTCTTAAAAAATTTCGTCCTCGAAATTCTTACCTCAATCGTTAAAAAGGTGTGGGTATTTCTCCTTTATGGCTTCCAAAGGTTTCCATGTAGCCTCTTCCATAGAATGGTTTCTCCACAGGACTTTGACTAGCTGAACTATCTTATTCCTGAGGTCCTTCTCCTTAATGGCTAAGATCTCCAATGGAGTTTCTTCATAGGTTAGATCATCTCTCAACTAAACCTCAATGATCTGAATAATATGGGAGGGATTCGATCTATACCTCCTTAATATGGACACAAGAAAGACATCATGTATCTGTGACAATTCTGGTGGTAACGCTAACCTATAAACTAACGGTCCGATCGTCTCTACAATCTCATAAGGACCCACATATCTCAGACTCAACTTACCCTTGTTGCCAAACCTCATGACTCCTTTCCAAGGAGATGTCTTAAGAAAGACTTTCTCATCGACTTCATACTCCATTTCCTTCCAGTTTGCATTAGTATAACTTTTCATTCTATCCTGTGCTGTCTTAAGCCGTTGCTTAACCAAATTAACCTTGTCGATTGTCATCTGAAGCAACTTTGGCCCTATCAGCTTTCTCTCTCCTTCTTCATCCTAACATATCGGAGTTCTACATCTCCTTCCATACAGTGCTTCATAAGGGGCTAATTGAATGCTCGAATGATACGAATTATTATAAGCAAATTCAATTAATGGCAAGTGTTCATCCTAAGCGCCCCTGAAATCCATCACACATGCACTGAACATTCCTTTAATGGTCCTAATGATCCTCTCAGATTGGCCATCTGTTTGAGGATGAAAAGCAGTGCTAAAATTTAACTTGATTCCTGTAGCCTCTTGTAGGCTTCCCTAGAATCTCGAAGTAAATCGAGGATCCCTGTTAGAAACTATAGAGTTCGGAATCACATGCAGTCTCACTATCTTATTAATATACTTCTTTGTTAGTACATGTAGAGAGCCAGTCTATTTAGTTGCTAGAAAATAGGCTGACTTCATCAACCGATCAATAATGACCCATATAGCATCATGCTTCCTACTGGTCTTGGGCAAACTCATCAGAAAATCCATGGTCACCCATTGCCACTTCCACTCAGGAATGGACAATGACCTTAACTTGCCAGAAGGTGCCTTATGTTCAGCCTTGACTTGCTGACAAATTAGACACTTACTCACACATTCCGCTACATCTCTCTTTATGCCTTTCCACCAGAAATGCTCTTTTAGATCTCTGTACATCTTGGTGCTATCTAGGTGTCTTTATCTATCATGTATGATGCACATATGGTAAGGGATTGTTAGACCTTGTTTTCAGAGCCCAACATCGGAGTTGTGAGATGTGAGCATAATACCTTTTAGTTTTTGGAGCCTAATAATCCAGAGTCATAAAGCGTGAGCAGGCTTCCTTGTGGGGTTATTTCAATGACTCCTCATTAGTCATCGTCCTATAAGGGTGATGTGCCCACACCAGTTAAACACCAAATCATAATTTGACTTCTTCAAAATAATTGTAGCTCTCTGCCTCTTATTTATTTTGAAACAAGAACCACCTCATTCGGAGCTCTATAACTCAAGATATGCCTAAAAATCTAAGGATGTTCATAACCAGGTTACGCTCTTCCAACCAATCCCTCATATTCTTTACATCAATATTTTTCAAATCTACATTAAAAGATACCAATTTTTAAGGAGAGGTAGAAAAATGTATTAGAAATCTATTCCTTCAAGAATCACTTCATTTGGAGGTCAAGGGATGAAGTTATGGCTAAAAGAATCAAGTATGTTTATGTCCTCAATCATATTGTACCTTTATTAGGATAACTGACATAACTTTCCCTACAAACCTCCTATTGGGGTCATTATTAGACGGTTTGAAAGAGAAATTCTAGATCTACAACTTCTATGAAGACTCTAAAGTGAAATTCAATTGCATACATAAAAAATGTGACCAGACAATAAGATCAGATGAACAGTGCACTAGACGATATGACATCATCACCAGACGATACGTCCTCATCAGATGAAGCGTCCTCACCAAACGAAGCGTCCTCACTAGACGATACTACCCCACCAGATGAAGCGTCCTCACCAGACAAAGCGTCCTCACTAAACGGTATGTCCTCACTAGACGATACGTCCTCACCAGATGACACGTCATCACTAAACGATACGTCATCACCAGACGACACGTCATCATCAAACAATACGTTATCACCAGATCATACGTCCTCATTAGACGATACGTCATCACCAGACAACACATCGTCACTAGACAATATGTCGTCACTAGATGATACGTCATCACCAGACGATACGTCTTATACTCCTGAGCATCTCCACTTATAAGGATCATAACTTTTGACTCCGATACCAAAAAATTACATACTTTATAGTGTTGGAAAGCTAGAAAGACAAGCTACAACTTCCATGAAGACAAATTTGTCAAATTCAACCTAAATTAATACAGATTTTTTCCTAAAGTTAGAAGATGAATTTTTCCCTTATGGAAGACTTAAAATTTTGCACTATGCAAACTTGGAATGTCCTGAGCATAACCATTTGGCTACCAAATTGATTTCATTAAACTCTCAAATCTCAACTCATTTGTCTCATCACCTTCAATTACATCTGATAAGTCATAATTCCTATCTTCCTTTTTGTAACATCTCACTTATGCATACAAATATATATATATATATATATATATATATCAACGATTTATGTTTCAAAATCATTAACTCAAGTTGACTACTTCTTCACGTATATCTAAATTTTAACTTATATCATCCATGCACCATTCACAGGTCATTAACATCAAAAGAATAAAGTTTTATAAATGCTTTAATAGGCATTTCGAGCCACCTTATATCATAATCCAAAAATACCAACTTTACAAGAACGACGATTTCTCAAAAAGCGACTAAAGCCTTATTTTACATGATCTAATTTTAAAAAAACAACATATGCAAATTGGAGAGATCCCTTGACTCTCGGATCGATCACTCAATATCTAGCTCATCGCCTGTAGATGGGAAGGAATGAGGGTGAGTTTAAAGCTCGTGGGTAAAAGTTTTATAATCGGTAATAAGAAAAAATCCTTGAAAACCCTCATGATCATAACAAATTATCATGAAAATCTATAAAACATAAAATTTTCAATTTCTCAACTTGTCAAACCAATTCACAAATTGTATAAGTCAAACAATCATCAAACTTTTCAACACATGTAAACACATAAGCACATCATAATGGTTTGGGCAGATCAATAAACATGACGAACTACATAATTTTACATAATGATCCTGTGTAGTCGTAAACTTGAGGGAGTCCATGAAGGAGTTCCGTGTCACTAGTGAGCAGGCGAGAGAAGCCTTTAACTTGGTCAACATGCACGTGACATTCTTGAATAGACTACACCAAGCCCGCATAACATGTAATTCATGAACGGAAAATAGTTTGCCCAATTGGCACATTTTTGGAAACTTGATTTCATATACTTGGTATCCTTTCAAAATCATTTCCATTTTTGTTCCATAGTTCATCCACAAAATTCATACACACAACATGTAGCACTTTCTCAAGGCATTTAAAGAACAATAAATGCACATTTACAAGTAGTTGAAAACATTTATTTCCTTTTCTTGAAAGAAACATTGATGACTTATTATTCAATTATAAAAATGTAACCCACCTTAGTCTCTTTGCGTGTAAACTTGCTCAAGGATGTCTCTCTTCTTGCTCCTCTTGCCTCTCTTGCCTCCCTTCAACATTAGCAAGAATCCCCATTAAAAAATGAACTCCAATTGGAAAACCCAAAGAAACCTATTCATGAAATTGATCCTATAATACTTATACCCATGTATTTTCTAAGCTCTTTGAACCAAATCTCTTCCAAAAATCCAAATATTAAAACACCAACTTACCTTGAATCTTGACCAAATAATTAGTTTTTTGGCCCTAGTTGAAACCTAGATGACCTCCCTTCTTTTCTCTTCTTTTTCTCTTCTTTCGTGCTTCTCTCTCTCCTCTCTGTTCTCATTCACGTGTCTGGCTTCTTCCAAATACAAGACAACAAATTTTTTTCTCCTGTTTTATACCCTTCCTTCAATGCCTTAAGACTTTAGAACTTAAGTGATGTTCCAATAATGCCCCTCATGCAATCTTACCACCCTAACACTTTAATTAAATTAACCTATGTCATATAATCTCACTTACATTAACATGCTAATTAATTCCAACACAAATTAATCTAGCAAGACTCCAAAATTAATCTAATCATTCTTATTCGTCAAGAAAAAAAAATTAGGTTTCAACATTTATCCCCTTCTTAAAAAATTTCGTCCTCGAAATTCTTACCTCAATCGTTAAAAAGGTGTGGGTATTTCTCCTTTATGGCTTCCAAAGGTTTCCATGTAGCCTCTTCCATAGAATGGTTTCTCCACAGGACTTTGACTAGCTGAACTATCTTATTCCTGAGGTCCTTCTCCTTAATGGCTAAGATCTCCAATGGAGTTTCTTCATAGGTTAGATCATCTCTCAACTAAACCTCAATGATCTGAATAATATGGGAGGGATTCGATCTATACCTCCTTAATATGGACACAAGAAAGACATCATGTATCTGTGACAATTCTGGTGGTAACGCTAACCTATAAACTAACGGTCCGATCGTCTCTACAATCTCATAAGGACCCACATATCTCAGACTCAACTTACCCTTGTTGCCAAACCTCATGACTCCTTTCCAAGGAGATGTCTTAAGAAAGACTTTCTCATCGACTTCATACTCCATTTCCTTCCAGTTTGCATTAGTATAACTTTTCATTCTATCCTGTGCTGTCTTAAGCCGTTGCTTAACCAAATTAACCTTGTCGATTGTCATCTGAAGCAACTTTGGCCCTATCAGCTTTCTCTCTCCTTCTTCATCCTAACATATCGGAGTTCTACATCTCCTTCCATACAGTGCTTCATAAGGGGCTAATTGAATGCTCGAATGATACGAATTATTATAAGCAAATTCAATTAATGGCAAGTGTTCATCCTAAGCGCCCCTGAAATCCATCACACATGCACTGAACATTCCTTGAATGATCCTAATGATCCTCTCTGATTGGCCATCTATTTGAGGATGAAAAGCAATGCTAAAATTTAACTTGATTCCTGTAGCCTCTTGTAGGCTTCCCTAGAATCTCAAAGTAAATCGAGGATCTCTATTAGAAACTATAGAGTTCGGAATCCCATGCAGTCTCACTATCTTATCAATATACTTCTTTGTTAGTACATGTAGAGAGTCAGTCTATTTAATTGCTAAAAAATAGGCTGACTTCATCAACCGATCAATAATGACCCATATAGCATCATGCTTCCTACTGGTCTTGGGCAAACCCATCAGAAAATCCATGGTCACCCATTGCCACTTCCACTTAGGAATGGACAATGACCTTAACTTGCCCGAAGGTGTCTAATGTTTAGCCTTGACTTGCTGAAAAACTAGACACTTACTCACACATTCCGCTACATCTCTCTTCATGCCTTTCCACCAGAAATGCTCTTTTAGATCTCTATACATCTTGGTGCTATCTACGTGCATGGCATAAGGTACATTGTGTGCCTCATCCAGTATTTCATTCTTTACTTCCCTGACATTTAGAATACAAAGTCTATTTCCGATAACCATAATTCCATCATCCCTCACTACCATTTTAGATTTTTTGCCATTCTGAATTTCTTCTCAGAGTTTACTCAATTCTGCATCCTGTGCTTGTAACTCTTTAACTTTTTCTCAGAGTATCGGTCTCACTCTAAAATTAGCAAAAATACAATTTGATTCCTCATGTTTCAAACTTATTCTAAGCTTCGCCATTTCTTCCAATAACAGCAGATAAACTGTTCGAACATGAGCTATAGAGGATTTCATACTCAAGACATCTGCTACCACATTTGCCTTTCCTGGATGGCACTCAATCAATAGGCCATAATCCTTGAGCAACTCTAACCACCTTCTTTGTCTCAAATTAAGTTCTTTTTGGCTTAACAAATACTTAAGACTTTTATGATTTGTAAAAATCTTTGTTTGAATCCTATACAATTAATGTCTCCAAATTTTTAGAACAAAAATTACTGCTGTTAATTCCAGATCATAGGTCAGGTAATTCAATTCATAAGGTTTTAGCTATCGCAAGGGATAAGCTATCACTTGTCTCCTTGCATCAATACACAACCCAAACCCTTCCTTGAAGCATCACTATAAACTATATAACCTTCATCTCCCATAGGCAATGTCAGAATTGGAGCACTTGTCAATTTGTGCTTAAGCTCCTCAAAACTCTTCTAACATTTATCACTCTAGATAAACTTCTAATTCTTCCTCAACAACTTGGTCATAGGAGCAGCTATCATAGAAAATCTTTCTACAAATCTCCTATAATACCCTGCCAAACCTAAAAAATTTCTCACCTCTGCCACTGTCTTCGGTGCATGTCAATTCAGCACAACTTCAATTTTCTTTGGATCAATATGCACTCCATCTTTTGATATAACATGTCCAAGGAAGATTACTTCGTGAAACCAGAATTTACATTTGCTGAATTTGGCGTAAAGTTCCTTCTCCCTCAGTGTTTGCAATACTATCCTGAGATGCTCCTCATAATCCTCTTCACTCTTGGAATAAACTAGAATGTCATCGATAAACACTATGAAAAACTGATCTAGATACTCCTTAAACACCCTATTCATAAGATCTATAAATGCAACCGGAGCATTGGTCAGTCCGAATGGCATGACTAGGAACTTGTAATGCCTATAACAAGTCCTAAAGGCTATCCTGCTTACATCAGACTCCTTGATTCTAAGTTGATGATAGTCCGACCTGAGGTCAATATTGGAAAAGACCTTTGCTCCTTGCAAATGGTCAAACAAATCATCAATCCAAGGCAGAGGGTACTTGTTCTTAACAGTCATCTTGTTGAGTTTCCGATAATCAATGCACATACGTCATGTCTCATTTTTCTTCTTTCCAAACAGAACCAACGTTCCCTATAGTGATGAACTCGACCGTATTTTCTCCTTATCTAATAGTTCCTACAACTGTTCCTTAAGCTCCTTCAGTTCAGCTAGGGCCATTCTATACGGTGGTATAGAAATGGGTGCGGTTCTAGGAATCAAGTCAATGACAAACTCAATTTACCTCACCGATGGCAAACCAGGTAAGTCCTCTAGAAATACATCTGTAAACTCCTTCACAATAAGATAATCTTCTAACTTTCCTTTGTTTACTTCAGTGTCCACGACGTGTGCCAAAAAGGCTTCACACCCTTTTCTCATCATCCATTCGATGAGAAAAGCCGAAACAATCATAGGTGATGGTATTCTCCTATCCCCTCTGAAAATCACCTTCTCACCATTGCCAAAGTCAAACTTTACCTCCTTGAGGCTACAATCTAACTTTGCACAATATTTCTCCAAGGCATCCATGCCCAATAAAACATCTAGACCCTTCAACTCTAGAGGCATCAAGTCTACTACCAGTCAATAACCAATTCACAGTCTTTATATACTTGACTTATTTTCACCATCCTCTCTAAAGGACTGCTAACCATCAAGGGACTATTCAATGGCACCAAATTCACATAATGCAAAACCAAGCTTGCACAAACAAATGAATGTGCAGATCTAGAATCAATCGACAAATGTATTGCAGAGTTAAATAACTGAGCCATACCCGTGACAACTTCAAGTGCGACTGTAGGTTCCTCTCTAATCATATCAAATACCCTGGCCTGTGCCTAACCCTTTGGCCTTCCTAAAGGAATAACCTTCCTTGTCACTGTAGAACTGCCCACCTTAATGACTGGCCTGGTCCCTCCTGTTTTTGCTCTCCTTGGGGCTTACAACTACGACCCCTCTTGCCTTATTGCTTGGGGACAATCCTGATCTTGTGTCCCTTCTCTCCTCTTCGAAAGCATGCTCCAAGTAACTTGAAGCACTCTCTTTTGCGAAGTTTCCTACAATGCTCACATTGAGGGTTTATGTATTTACTCCTTCCCATCCTTCTTGTGCCTCCCACACTTGAAGCTTACCCTGTAACTGCCTTAGCCTATTTATTCTTGGCAGGGAGACTACTTCCCACTTCACTCTACATATGGTAACTCCTTGTACTCCTCTCAGGCATTGGAGCACTCATTCCCTTCTTAGAAGATTGCTCCCAGTTCTTCCTCTTCCTGCTCACTTCATTCTTTATATTCTCTAGTTTCTTAGCCTGGAGTGCATCATCTACTAACTACTGGTAATCATAGAAGTTATGGATCAAGACTTTCTCTTTAGTCCTTAAATGAAATCCTCCCTCAAACTTGCGGCACTTATTCTCTTTGGCAACAATGTTGGCAGCATACCGTGATAGTTGGGTGAACTTCAGCTCATATTCACTCACACTCATGTTGTAGCGCCCCCTTACCATAGGATATGTACCGGGACGCCCGTAGGTCATTCTGACACACACACTACGTTAAGGGTGCACTACGAACAAACACTAACACTCCACATGGCATCGAAAATCATAAAATCATAAAGCATTAATATGAAATCCACAATTTTTTTTTTGAAACCATAAATTCTCGTTTCATAACCATAAAGCAGTAACTTTACACAACTGGTATTTTCTGTACAT
>JANZLF010142536.1:0-11490 GCA_026546835.1 Erythroxylum foetidum | reverse complement strand
CTAAGTAAGGTTACCGACGGAATATGTCCAAATTCTGTCGGTAATTTCCGTCGCTAAACTTCATTTTTCTTGTAGTGGACATAAAGTTTTTGATAAAATTGAATGGAATAAAATGTTTTATAATAGAATGGAAATGTAATATTAGAAAATTTTTATTTGGAAAGGATGTAAGAGTTTATAATTTAATGTAGTAAAATGTTATTTGCACGAACGATTTATAATATAATATAGTGTATAGTTGTTTATTATTTTACATTCCATCCTAGACCTTCTAAATTGAAGAGTTTTTATTTCTACTATTTAGGATAAAATGAGATATAATATAAAACTCTCTTCTTCCATCTCATTCGATTCCATTCTATTATAAAATCTCTTCATAAACGATAAAATAATATGACATTCCATTCCATTATACTATTAAACCTCCAATCAAATGCAGCCTTAATAGCTAACCTTTCTGAGGAACTAATATGACTAACAGTAAATTATGTTATTGGAAACATTTATTTATATGAACTGTGATTTGCGCAAGGTGAAAGTCTAATTTTTTGACTGTTGGAAAAAGAAAATAAAACAATTACATGCATAATAAGCTAATGATATGCATGTTCTTTTTAAAAACATACATATTTTAAACCTTCACCTGACCGTAATGAGATTGACCCTTTATAGACAAAGTGTGCATAAGAGCGTAAACCTTGATTTGAATCGTAATGTTTTTTTATAACGTTAGGTCTATTGTAGAGATCTTTGGCATCTTCAAAGAAGCTTAACTCCAGATTAAAGCTCGCTAGTTCTGAAAGCTAGAAACCTTTCACTAAAATTTGCAGGGATCCTCGGCCATGATGAAAACTCATTTTGAAATAGCTACATCATGGATTTCTTTGGACGGGATCTGGTGGAAAACATCATCTTTTTTAACTCATTTATGTTTCAGAAACTAATGATAGATATGCAATCAATGAAAGTATGATAAAAGTTTTACTCCTTAGGTAAGAGTTGTGAGCAGATCGCAGTACATGCATGTCAAAGAAATTTCAATCCTTTCCCTGTAAAAAGGCACAAATGATGGTGTACTTTTACGTCACTTCACAGTCCCACGAGGAAGAAATGCATATGAAACTTCTCTCTCCTTTTTTTTTTTTTAACTTTTTTCTTGTTTGCAGAACATAAACAGGACATGCGTTTACCGTCAGGTGTTAGTCCCTACCAAAACCTACCACTTTTCACCCGCCCCTTTGGTTTGCTTCTTCATTACGTCTTTAAAACTTGCAGAGAGAAAGATTGATGGGTTTGACAGATTCTGAATTCTGAATCACCATCTGTTCCATTCTTCACAGTTCCAAAGGCCCAACAATAACTTCATAAAGGCCTCTTGACTCTGACTTCGCCCTCTGATCGTATCTGATCCAAGGAAACATGTTGACATCACACGCTGTTAAGCCTTTATCCGCCTGTGTCCGCGTGTATATAAAAGCATACACAATCTGTATACATACACTGTTAATGTACTTTCGGCTGTGTAATATAAATGTCTTGATGCAATAAGGAAGACTTTTCCACGGTGGAGACATGAGAAGGGTCAGATATTAGATTTGGTTCACCAAAAATTCCAAGAAAGATAAAGTTGAGGATTTGGTAATCTCGAGAAAGGTGACTGAAGTGAGGAGATGATGAATTAAAGGACAATAGACGTGATTCTCTCTCCCTCCACACACATTTTTCTGTGTCCCTAAAAATCACAAATTTTCTTTGCAATTCGATTTTGACATTTTAAATTTTGATTAATTTTGTATGTCACAGCAATCTGTTTATGAGTTTAGGAGTGTCAAGGAGAGAGCTACAGAGTCTGACAAAAAGTGAAGCAGAAACTGCAGAGATAGACGTGTTTTCTGATGAAAGCTTTCGTACCCTTACACAAAAGGTAATGGATAGGAGAGAGAGAGAGACAGAGAGAGGATGAAAAGAAAAGAACTAGACAGTCGAAGAAACTAAGGAAATTCTCAGTCATCTCCTCCGCTGAGACCATATTATAAGTCACATCTCTCTCAGGCCATATTGTTAGGATTTTAGTTCGAAGGTATAATGTTGGTTATGAGAAAACTACAATCACCCCCTATTTTCCTTTTTTTTAAGATGAAAAGATATCTCTGTGCATTCACATTATTGAATCATGTAAATATATAATAACTGAAGATTCTACTACTCAGTTATATTAAAAAAAAAGAAGAAGAGAAGATTCTACAACTCTAGGGTACGAAACCCTAACCCTAAACTACATTGGGTACATATCTACATAGATACGTGCCATATTTTGAAATAAAAACAAATAAATATTACTTGTTATTTGCTTTAACTACTGTTAGAAGTTCATGCCGTCTTGTATAAATAGAGAAAGGGGCTTGAGTGTTTGAGCTAACAATTAATTGAAGCACAGCTAGGGGATGATTTAACTCCTGTGTGTGAGTGAGAGAAAGGTACGAAAATAGTGTTAGGACTTCTGTTTCAGGGTCTACAGTTTTGGCTACAAAAGTAGTGGTTGAAAACAGTGAGAGGTTGTGCCGGGAAAGTAGTGAAACATATTAAAATAATAATTATTTTAAAAAAAGGCTGAAGACACCTTACCTGGGAGAACATGATCTACTTTTATGAATCGGATCCAATGAGGGTGGTGTACTGTTTCCTACTGTATTGATTATTTACAATCATATGAAAGAAGTAAGACGGTTTTACATAAGCAAAGCTACAAGATCTCTTTATAAGATTAACTAGAAAGTAATTGAGGGTAAAAAACGTTGGAATTTATGCACAAAATCATGTTCTTTCTTTAACATTTTGAGCTTGAGTATCTAAAGTACTGGCCAAAAAGAGAAAGAAAGATGGAATATTTGTTGAGTTTATGCGTTAGGGGAAACCTGTTGACCTCCTAGTACATGCAGCAGGTTCCATATCTTTAGATAGATTGCACAAATATTTCTCATTAATCAAAGGAAGATGAGTCCAAAAGCACGATTAGAAGTAAAATTTTGGTCAGCTGATAAAGTGAGACTTAGAGTTGAATTTTTATATTTTTATAAATAACTTTTTCAAATCTACGGCTAACAAATTAGTTGCATAAAATTTATAAAGTAAATCAGTGGTCCTCAAGACCAACGCATGAAAAAAATAAAGAAAGGCAAGAACATATTGCGTAAAGGAGGACCAAGTCAAGAGAATCCTCTTTATAAACATAACTAATGATATATCATTTATTCTTGAGCATAAATAATTAATGACACAGAAATGGGCAACTCCGGCATGCACATGCCTTGAGTTGCACTAATGACACAACAAAAGCTTCAATAACCACACACTGCTTTATTGTACACCCTTATTTATCCTGTGCTAAAACGCCGATACTTAAAGCTAATGGTTTTAGCAAGTATACTTATAATATAACAACCAGACCAATTACCCAATAAATTATTAATTAGGCAACAATAGAACTTGAGTGTTCTAGCCAAAGGGTCCATGTGAGGCTACCTAGCTAGAAACGTTATAATACCATACCAAGAGTGTTCTTGCAGGCATGCCTTGAGAGGTTGCTAAAAACCCTACATGGGATTCATGCCTGATCAACTGTCAATTCACATGCTACCGTCTCCTCCTCCTCCTTCATTGAAATTCCCTGATGGGTTATCATTCCAAGGAAGGTGATAAGGAAGAGACACGCCGGGAGCTTGGTAGAAACCTCCTTCATTACCAATCCTTCTGTTGAACTGATCAACTCCCCTTTGGCGAGATGCCGACATTGGTGTCATTGAGCTAACTCCTGACGCTGGCAATGCTGTGGGGATCTCATTGGAGGTGTAGCGAATCAGATCAGCATTCGCAGCATCAAGCTCCCTCTGCAATCTCTGAACCTGTCTTTGGAGGAAGGAAATAGCACTCACACAGCCATAAACTGGGTCTCTCACTCGTGCCTCAGCTTCATAAGCGAGAGAGTTCACGGCATCTTCTCTCTGGTGAGGTAGTACTTCATTCAGTAGCTTGGTGACATTGCTTGCTCCAAATATCTTGTGGACATTGGCAAATTTTTGAGGCTCCTCAGGAGGGAAGTAAGGGGCAAAAATGCAACCCGGCATACATTTCCTTCTCAAGAATTTGCAGGCAGCACATGGGGAGTTGTAAGAGCTTGACGAAGCCATTTTTCTCTGAACAAAAGGATTTACAATCCAGAAACAAATCAAAAATTTCTTGTGGGTTTGCCTTGAATACAGAAAAACTCACACTTCAAATGAAGTTTGGCGACAAATTTATATTAAAACTTTTCACAAGATTTTCATCTCTTTTCTAAGAGAAAACTGCAGAACAGAACTGCTTCCTTTTTTCTTTTTCTTCACATTTTCCTTCAAAAGAATCGTTTTTAATTATGTTACAAGTTGTTAACTTATTACTGAAGTTTTCATTATTTAGCTATTCTAATAAGCAAATCGTCTGTACTGGGTCTGGTAGGGATATGCTTCATGATTTATAAGATGAAGTAGCATACAGTTTGTGCAACTCACCTCCCCAAGTCCTTCCATTTCTCCATCTCTCTTTCCTTCTTTATTCTTCTCCCGCTCCAACAGATCACATGAACACAAACACAAGTCTACCAAAATCCATTTATGAATCTAAATCGATCTATAATGTACCTTGAAACCTTCCTTCTTTTTATCTTCTTTGCCTTTTGTTCACTTTTTCCTTGTAGGTCTTGATTGTTTCTATTTTCATGTTGCTACTTCTTAATTAGGCCTTCAAAAGCAATTTAACTCTCACACATTACGTTACAGCCAAATTATATCTCCTGCTGCATGCGTCACTTTAGTTTTGATTTCAGATTTTGTCTTTTCTATGAATTCACCAACTCCTATCCCTCAACACATCAAGCTCCTCCACATACCCTTTCTTTTACTCTCTGATTGTCCATCGATGTATACACTTTTAACTTGAGAGGATTTACAAAATGATACACACACACACACCCTTTCTTTTACTCTCTGATTGTCCATAGATGTTTACACTTTTAGCTTGAGTTAAACTTTGATGATTAGAACAGTGCAGGTAGGCATAATTATGTATTCATATCTTTAATAAATATTGCTCATGAACAGAAATAGAAAAGCCCTAAATCAGAGGCTTTTAACCAATGGGCTGTTATTAGTATCTGTTAGCTAGCCTTTAGCTAACCACAAAACAACAAAAACTGAAGAGAATTGTTAGACATAGAAAGGTATAAAGAAGCTACAGACATTTACCTGTTTATGATCTAGGTTCCTTTGATCAGATGAACAAAAGAGGACTAGCTTTTTGCTCTTTCAGGGGCTGTTTCAAGAGCTAACCAAATGTTCTTTGTTCCTTCCAAGAACAAAACTTAAACCCTTGCAAATGAAAGAACAAGCTTCACAGATTCATCATTTATGAGAGATGGGGCCTCAAAGAGGAAACCCTAACTGTAGAAAAGGAGGATGTGAGGTGTGGGAGAGAAGGCAAAATGCGGTTGCTAGCAAGCAACAGGGGGATAGAGGAGGAAGGGCAAAGAGAATTTAGTAAAATTAGTGGATAGAGAAGGAATGGAGCTAGACAAAAGACAAAAGTAATAAATGGGAGGTACGCTATAAAGAATGGCTAATCAAATAATAATATTTGGTTTGTGGGGATGTCTCCTATTTTTCATTATATCATATGTCTCTTTCCCATGCCGTATGCCAATACTATTTTTATGTTATATCAAATATAGGCCAAACCACGTTAACTCATTTGAGAAAATGGCTCTTTGTTTCTAATATTTTACCTATAAGCAAACTAGTAACTCAGAAAATACATATTTTATCCCAGAACAGGAACCTTGGGGATTTGTCCGCAGAAAACTAAACACTTCTCATATAATTTTACAATCGATTGAACTCAAAATTGCAAATGAATAAGTTCAATTTGGATGTAGTTATTTATTCTGTTATTATGTTATCTGTTCCTGTGTGATTACCTCCAATGGTGAGTGTACACTACATGATGTATTTATGTTTTACTTGGGTATTGGGATAACACATCATCTTCGACCTCGTAATTAAAAGTTTAGCACTAACCTCATTTTCACGAAACAGTCGATAATTGCAATATCATGAGTTCATTGAAGATGCACGAACATCATTTCTGCCTGCAATTAAGGAAAAGGTCCCTCTTCATTATGATTTTAAGTAGCTTTCATCTTTATGCATAATTCAACCCACATAATTTGCATTCCCTTGATTAATAATAATTAGACTCTATCAAGTAATACCAAGTATATATGTATACTAGTTTTAATTACCAATAGTAAGCATTCATACAAGGTTCGTATCAGAATCTCAATACTACATATATATAAACATCAACTTTCCCCTTGACTAAGAGGGCGATTGGTTAGCGTGAAGAATGATAATAGGAACGAGAATGAATATAGTGAAAAATGATAATAGATATTATCATTATAATTATGATGATTGATTAAGAGAAAGAAATGATTACCATTATCATTGATAGTGATTGGTTTGTAAAGCATATTATTATTATAATTAATTAATTAATTAGAATATATTAATTAACTAAAATATTGTAATTAATTAATTACAATATATTAATTAATTACTTATATTTTAATTAATTAAATTGTAACTAATTAATTATAATGTAATTAATTAATTGTATTTAATTAGTTAGTATTAAAAATATTAAAAAAAAGAGTCACTACGAAGGTATGCTTGTTTGGAGGGTATGAGACAAAAGGTATGGGAATGCTTTGAAAAGTAACGTTTGGTATCAATCTATCATTATACAGGTATCACTTTCATTCCCCAGTTTTTGGTAATACTCCATTCCTCTGGTAATCTAGAGGAATGAGAATCATTGTTCAAGTTTTTTAGCATAAAACTTGATTATAATTAATTAAAATATAAGTAATAAGGTGCATAAAATATAATTAATTAAAATATATTTAAAATTTGATATAAAATAATTTTAATAATTTTTTATTTCTCAAAATGTTTAACAAACCAACCACTATCAAAGGTAATGGTAATCATTCATTCATCTTAACCAACCATCATACTTATAATGATTATATTCATTCTCATTCCTCACTATATTCATTCCTATTCTCATTCTCATTACCCTCGGTGAATCAAGCGCCGAAATGATGTCGTATTAGATTAGAGTTGCAGAAAAATATACTGGGTTGCATAATTTGCATTTGAAACTGTGAGCCTCAAATTAGAATCAACATTGATAGCTCTAATTTCATTAGTCATTTAGTAAAAGTCCCATTTAAATTTCTCACATATTTTTGAAGAATTCACATATAATTGCATTCTTAATATGGAAGTATAAAACTTTTACTTTGAACAACTATTTTTATTAAATTATTATAAGTACTTTACTTGCATAATTTATTCCAAATAACTTCAATTTCATTTTGAGAAAACAAAGTTTGGTGAATAACATATATATATATATATATAATTCTCCAAGATGGCAAAAGCTACTATATGTAGAATTAATATCGCTCTGCGTCATCTAATAGAATTTTCTACAAATCCTCGCTAGCTATTGTTCGACATTCGGCCTACTTGGAGGGGAGGTCTCTGGCCACAGAACTTCAAATTATGAGGATTGAAACCCACTAATACTACTATGGTTTTTAGTGCACTGAAAGAAACCAGCTTGCTAGCACATGTCCTAAATTAATTAGTATTGCTAGCTTGAGCTAATAGACGTGATAGAGAGGAAAAGAATGTTCAGATTATGCATATTCCCTGTTTTAATATATAAATATATATATATATTATATCGAATGATTGATCCCAAACTCTTTCACTTCATGCCTGTCGACATCTAATAGAGGTAAAGTGCACATATGCTCTATCAAACTATGACCTTTGAAATCGTCCCCTAGCCCCCGTCAATTTCTTGCCTCATATGATGAAACATCTCTATTCATATAACTTAGAGACTTTTCGACCAGGAGCGATGGCAGTCTTCTTCTACTTTGACGATGTGTACACGTTGAAAGGAAAATGCAAACCCTTCTTCTTTCGTTGATACTATATCCTGCGGTCTCTGCATCATGAATCCTTTTTATTATTCTTTCAGAAATTAAATTAAATATTGATATAGGTTTCGAGGCTTGGAACTTTAAATATACTAGCTCAAGGAAAACAATTATGATATATTTGTGACTAGTATTAATTGCTGCTCTATTTATCACAAATTTTGTTACACTTTTTATTTTATTATATGGTTTTCAGTTTTCATTACTTAATTCTTATTTGTATATTTTAAACCAAAAACAATTTTTTGAACGGTTAATATCAATATAGTTACATTTTTAATACTAAAAATAAAAATAAATTAATTTTATGAATTAATTAAGTAATTAATTTATATAATATTTGGCAATAGATATTAATAATAAATTCAACATATTTTAAATAAATAACTAAATTAAGAACGAAATTTGTAAAATTTATTTTAAATCAATATTTATTCATTAAAACATTTATTGATTTTAAAATTAATGCTATTATCTAGAATTTAATATTTAATTTCTAAATAATTTAATTCTAAAATTAACGTTATTATTTAGAATTGATTATTTGTTTGAAATAAAATATTTTTGAAAATTAAATTTTGTGTATTTAATATTCTTTAAACTTAAAATATATTTATTAAATACTTATATGTTTTGAAATGTTTATTTTAAAATTAAATTTGAATTGATTATACAAATATTTTATATTATATTTTATATAATTTTTATTAATAATCAATGTTAAGTAACCAAAAATTTTAAATAAATGTTGAAGAAGTATACTTGTGAATCCACTAACAAAGGGCGTGTTTCTGTTCGTAAGATTTTCTGCGGTAGAGTTACAGCTCTATGTTTTCCATAAAAACAAGTAACAAGTTGCAAGTGGCTAAGGTAAATGGGTGAAACGCAAAAGTGTCCGTGTGCATAATTTCAAATAGGACTCCTACCCTATACCCACAGGAATCCGCTGTTAGTATAAGATGATAAAACCATGGAATTGACATCATGATAGTGACCTGCACGGAAAATGCCAATCGACTTCTGCATCAATTCTAAGGTTAGGTTCCCCTTGGATAGGGTCATTCATTTGCTGGTATAGGTTATGATGCTGCTTATTATAGTGGCAATTCAGTAAACTAGCATGGCATCTACGTAATTAAGTCAGGCCCTTGTGGAAAGTATTGTTTAGATAAGAAAGTTGAAGTGCTGCCTTTTGTTTTGTGTTTTTTACATGATTGATTGAATTCCCATTCCGTTGCTAAAAGCAAGAATGCTAATGCTTGCTTAATCGATAAATTGAATACGGAATCCCTTCCACTAAAAAAAAGAAAGAAAGAAAGTAAGATTCTAACCAATTTAGTTTATTATGGGAGTGACCAAGTGATAAGTATATTTAATAAAATGCATTATCTTAATATAATTTTTATAAAAGTATGTATATCTTTTAATTTTTTGTCCCTAAGACGATTGCAATTTTAATTGATATGATTTTCATTAACTCGAATATAATTTTCAACACAAAACATATTAATTTATGTGGTTTTCACTAAATCGATTATGATTTTTTTAAATGAAAGATTGTACAGCATTATCATCTTATTTTGTAAAAAGAAAATTATTGAACATTAAAAAAATATTGAACTCTTTTGCTGTAGGACACCATCAGCCTCTCCACTGATCTTCTATGGCGTTCATAAAAATTACAAACGCCCTGTTCCTAATTGTGGCATAAGATATATATCGTTTTCATAGACTAAAGACACTAACGTAAGGTTGCAGGGCTAGTGACTACAAAGAAGAAGGCGGTACATTTAGAGAGCATAGACAAAGGATCATAGGGGAAGGCATAGAGTTAGGTAGCAAGTGAGTCAGTGAGTGGGGGCTTGGAGTAGGATAGAGGTAGCTGTCCCAAGTCTGCCAACAAATATTGTTGTCGTTGGTCTCTTTCACATCCCCGACCAGTAATTTTGGGTCCCCGTCCTGTGATGATAGGGTCGTGCTTAATTTCTCCTCTACACCTCCACTTCCTTTCTACTCTCCTCTCCCACAAACGAGGATTTTTTAATCCCTATGTCTCCATGTGTCAGTGTAGGCCTATGGTGGAGTGAACAAATAGGTCGTGAGCATAAGTCCATTGATTACGTACTATGTAAATAAGCTAATGTGGAAGTAGAACATGTGTTCCTGGATACCCCAAATTGCAATGCAGTATGTATTGGTGATGAAATTGCTGAGCAATACCTAGCTGTATGTGCTAGCAGCTACGTGCCTGTTGCTAAGATATCACCATTTTTCTCGAAAAGGATCTTCTTTCTCAAACCTACAAAGTTCCCCTGAAATATTTAAATTTCTAATCAATATAAGTGCCATTTATGTACCTATATCCTCACAATGGAATGGGTTTATATAGATTAATTTTTTCACTCTTGCGCCGGCAATTATTAAAAATGTAAAACGTATGGAATGAAGCATATGCAATTGCATCAAGTGATTAATTAACTAAATGGTTAAATATAAGGTAAATTATGTAAAATATTTTAAATTTAAGTTGATTGTGAAATTAATCCGTTGTTAAATTTATTAAAAATTTTAAAATAAAAATTTTCAAATTTTTTCAAAGTTATCTCAACTTCTTCGGACAATCCAACCAATAATACAAATTTTGAATCTTTGAAAACTCCATCACCAACGCCATCTCTCATCGTCCTCAATTCGCACTACTTGCTGAATGCATCCATAGTCAAATTCGGGCCTGTGCTTGAAATTTTATAGGCCTTGAGTAAGTAAGAAAAGGGGCTCTTTTTTTGCCTATTTTTATTTTTTACGAAGATTAAGAGTGGACCCTGAAAAAGAATGAAAGGAAGTAAAATATGAGCTAAATTGACAAAATGAAGCCTTTTATTGTTTATTTTGTTTTTCATGAAAGTGGGACCTAGGCAAGCGCTTTTTCTGCTAGCCCTGCCCAAATTATCGAGCTGATAATTAACGACCATGATCCATTTATTTTTTAAACACTAGGTGTAACACCCCACTCCCGCAGTGACCCGAATTCGACATCGACGGTGATATCCGAGATCGTGTCTCGCGAGGGTGACGTGCTACATCACTTAGTCAAAAACTCAGTGTAATTAATTTTTTTTAAAAAAAGCACAAGCACAAACATACACTTTTGCCAGTAAATTACAATGATCACACGGGCCCTTTCATATATACCAATCAATTAGTCAGGTGTACAAACTTGTGTACGGAAATAGGAAGACACTAATGTATACGCGAACTGATCCCGACCTATTCTCTCACTCACATGCGGGTGTTATATGCTCGTTGCCTAATGGGGTATTCTTCTGAGTCCTGAAAAATAAGTGCAAATTTTGGGTGAGTTTTGCGAACTCAGTGAGTGACCA
>JANZLF010142486.1:0-11495 GCA_026546835.1 Erythroxylum foetidum | reverse complement strand
CAAAAGCCAACTTCTCAACAGAATCAGTTTGGTATTTTCGGTGAGGAAGAAGAACAACTCAAATGAAAACATGCAAATTGCAGAAATTTCCTTACCTAAACATGTGCCTACGTGGGTTACTGTCAATTTGACACATGGCTCTATGCATGTGAGCCATTTGTCCTTCAAGCAACCTACCACATGTCTCCAACATGTTCAAGCCATTTGTCACACAATAATTAGTCCACGTGTCACAATAGGATTGGTCCAAAATAAGTATTTTCTTTTTCTTTTTCTAAAATTCACCAAAATTTCAAAATATCCTAAACATATCAAAATTGCCAAAACACATTTTAATCATATCTAACAACTCAATTGTACCCAGAAATGTCAAAGAATGCATGTACAATCATATAAATGTGCAAAAATGTGCATGTCACAATTAATTATGCATGATGTGCATTTTCCTAATTTCTCATAAATTCTCATAATTCACAATTCTAGCCCTAACATGAGTAACGAGATGTTACATAAAAAGTTAAATGGATATATAAGTAATTTTATATAGTAGAATTAGGTTGTCTATAAAAGATAATCCTATGATCTTAAGCTTGTCACATTTACAATGAAATTGAATAGATCTTCTACTTTTTTTCTGTTCTATAATTCTCATAAGGTTTTCAATGCAAAAAGTGTAGAGATATGGTGATTAGAGGTCCTCTTATCTCACACCCTTGCCTACTTTAAAGAGCTTGATAGGTTCAACAATATAAGGATACTATAGGAATTGTTGACAAATATTATGAGATCCATCAAATGAATTTAGTAGGGAATCCCCAGGCTTATTAAGAAATTAAAAGAAAAAGTCAACTAAAAAAGTCAAAAGATTTGTTAAAATTAACTCTAAGAGCGTAGCTCTTGATTCCTAGGCTACTATGGCAATTTTTAAAGAGTTCTTAGGCAATTAGAATGTCACCACCAATTGATCTCCCATTAATAAAAGCTTATTGACAAGGGTTGATGATGTCTTTGAGAATAGATTTCAAGAAAGAGGCTATGAGATTGTAAACAACATTACAACACAAAATAGGCCTATAATCAGTTAAGAAACTTAAAAACAAGGAAATTTTTTATTTTATTTAGTTCAGTAAAAACAATACCATTGGAGAAGAATTCGCAAGTGGTGCTTATAAGAGTGTTACTTATTAAATCCGACATTTTTTGGAAGAAGAATGCATTGATGCCATCAAAACTAGGATCTTTATTAGGTCCCACGGTTAAAAAAAAAGTATTTTTGATGTATAAGCGTATGAAAGGTTTATTAAATGTATTCACAACCTCTTTAGTAATACCTTATAAACCATATCTTTTGATATAAGGACCAAGATGAAGAACCTTTATTAACAGCAAACCTTTGAAATGATTCAAAGCTAAGCTTTTCAATTCCTTATAATCAGTGACTAGTTGATCCATAGGAGCCTGTAATGAGTAAATAGAATTATTGTTCCTTCTAATCAGGACAGCATAAAATTACACATTCGTATCTCCCTCTTTCAACCATTTAATTCTCACCTTTTATGTATTAAGAGAATGATATGCCTTAAGGGTTTCTAAATAATGAGATAGAGTAGTTCTTTCAACTTGTTGAAAGGAATCTTCCCTAAGTTTTAGATTGAGAAGTTTCTTAGCCTCATTTAAGGCTTGGTGAGCTTCTTGTTATCCAGTTTAGCATTATTAATGAAGCTCATATTGCATACTTTAAGTTCTTGTTTAATAACTCTTAATCGAATCACACATTTATAAGTCTCAATCCTAACAACATGTTCTAAGTCCTCTTACCATAGCATCTTTTAACACAAGAATATTAGTAATGTAACATCCCATCCCCATATTAAGGGTTAGTACCTGAAACTTCAGTACATGCGAGCTCAAAGAGAGATTAAGGAAATGCATTTTTCTTGCTCATGCATCATGTTAGCATATAAGCATATAAATACGGAATGTTTTCACATAAAAAGTGGTACATGCATTCATTGACAACTTTTGGGTATAATTGATATTAAATGTGATTTTATTGAAAATAAGGAGTAGAAGTAGTAGAAAGAGTGATCTTGGTAGGAGTTGTGATAAGGAAAGATTTAGAAAGAAGATTGGTAGTGATCTGGAAAATGTTCACTGAATATGTTTCAGTCCTTTAGCCATAACATTTTCTCTAGTTCTCTAAATGAGATGAGACATATGGATACATTTTGTATGAACACATCAAATTTTAGTTCCGTCTCTAAAAGTCTCAAAATTTCATGAAGTTATGGAGTTGGTCTAGTACGTTGGTGTGTGTATGGAAAATTCATCTTCGGAGTTTAGGAGAAAATTTGGGATTGATATAAAAAGATTTTAGCCAATATGCCTCTAGAAAGTTGTAGATCTTTCTTTTATCTTTCCAACGGTATATAGTATGAAAATTTAGTACATCGGAGTCAAAAGTTATGATCTTTATAAGGGAGATGTTTGGGAGAAAAAGTAAGACAAAGTTACTGTTCATCCACTTCATCTTAGTACTGTTCATCCACTTCGTCTTATCACTGTTCATCTAAGACAAAGTTACTGTTCATCCACTTCATCTTAGTATTGCTGATCTAAAACAAAGTCACTGTTCATAAGATTGTAGCTCTTGAATTCTTCTTTTCAACCATATAAAGAACACCTTAATCTAATATATGTACGGAAAGTTACGACAATTTTTCCAACCTTGTTTTGTCTGATGATGTCACTTCATCTAAAAAATGATGTCATATTGTTTGATCCATTTTCTACCCCTAGGATGAAAGAATTTCCTTATACTTCTTCATATGAGTTGTAGCTCTTGAATTCTTCTTTTCAACCATATAAAGAACACCTTAATCCGATATCTTTAGGGAAAGTTACGATAATTTTCCCAATCTTGTTTTGTCTGATGACATCACTTCGTCTAAAAAATGATGTCATATTGTCTGATCCATTTTCTACCCCTCAGATGAAAGAATTTGCCTTCGACGGCTTCATAAGCATTGTATGTATTTAAGTTTTCTATTGAACCATACAAAGAACACCTCAATCAGAAATTTGTACAGAAAGTTATGGTTGTTTCCCTGAAAGAGGTTCAGCATGAGTTAGGTCAAAAACATGGTTGCTTCTTTTGACCATAACTTTTTCACTATACCTCTGAATGACTTGATTCTTGAACCATTGGATTTTTAAGACTTTTCTCTACATCTCCACCAAAAATATAAGTTATCAAAAATAAGTAAGAAATATTGAGTGGAAAAGGTGGGACAGGTACAGTGAGTGTGCTCTTAAGTATTATATGTTGGTGTTATTCTACTGAATATACTTCATTATTTTGATGATTTCTGGATCTCTACTGACCCAAATGAAATAATGTTTGATTTTTGGTAAACTAGAGACATGAAGCTAGAAATGTTACGAAGAAATTGTAATCTAATTCTGTCTCTAAGATGTTTAAATTTCAAATGGAAGTTGTGCATAGTGTACTGTTTTGGACAAGAGCAGTCAAAAAATGTTTGAAGTATATCTCTCGAAACACTGAATCAAATTAAATGATTTTGGAGGCGTTAGAAACTTCAGACAAGGGAGGATATTTTTCTGGATGAAAGTGTTATGTAAGAATGGTCAAGGATATTTTTGGTAAGACACTTAAGTTTAAAAGAAGATTAGCTTATAAGGAAGGATAAAATGGACTTTTTGGACTCATTAAGGGCATAATTGGAAGAAGAAGTGTTGTCTTGTTTATAAATAAAGGAGAAAACGTTAATGAGAAGATTCTAGAGAAGCAAAGTGAGTGGATCAGAAAAGAGATAAGAGAGTGAAAACATGAATTTTGAAATGCGAATGAGCATAAAATGTGTTCCAAAACATATACCCGGGATTGTCATTGAGCATGCATTGTACATAGTCCATTATTACAATTGTGTATAAATGAATATTTTTATGTGTTTAATTATTGATGTGTGTGCAATGTGTTTTTTGCATAAATGGGTTATGCAGGTCAAGTGTCCGCATTCAGGCATTCCCATAACTGGAAAGCAAATGCTAATCTGGAGCGTACTGTGAGTAAACCTAGATGGTCTCATTCTATTGTTTGTTCTGTTTACCTTTTCGATATTAATTAAATTCTGAATGTGTTTGATTATGTTGGGTTCCAGACAGGAGGTCCGATGATTGTGATTGTGATTTGGATATTGAAGTGCTAATTGTATGTGAATAAGATGATCTAAGTGCATTGAAGTGTTTGCTAAGTGAACTGTGAATGTGATATTGCATGCAAGTTAAGTGTGAATTCTCAACTACATGTTGAATACCGGACTACGGTCTGATGATAAGTGATTGTGACTGAATAAGATCAAGCAATATAAGTGATGCATTCCATTGCATTAATGCATGAAATTTAATAGCAGTTGTGACCAGAGTAGCCAATGAATAGAGTTTAAAGCTCAACGAGTGAAAACGAGCCTTGAGCTCACAAGTGATTCAGAGCCTCAGGCTCAACGTTTAATGAGCCCTGTATCCCCCAAGTGAATAAGGGATAGTTATCAATGAGCTTTATATGGGACAGTTTAGGCACTCGGTCACAACAAAGTAACAAATAAAAAGTGAGTCTCATATGCATTGCATATGCATAATATGAATGATTAAATGTAATGAATATGAAGTGTTAAAGTAAGTGTGAAGTGTGAATAATGTGAAATGTGTGATGTATGTGTTAAGTGATTGGGTAAGCCATCGATGATGGTCTCTCATTGAGTTCGCAAAACTCACCCAAAATTTGCAACTATTTTTCAGGATTAGAAGAATATCCCGTTAGGCCAACGAGAGTATAGCTATAGCATACGAGTGAAGGATAGAGGTCAGGATCAGTTCGCGTCTGCATTAGTGTTTTCTTATTTCTGTATAAAATTGTATATTATGAACTTTTGTACAAATGATTATGTCATTTGTAAAGTCAAACTGACTTAAGTACTTTGTATTTGTGAAAGGGCTCAAGTGGCCATTGAAATTATTATTGACTATATGTGATGATTGGCTTCCATATAAATTTATACTGACTTTTGAATGATTGAGTGTTTTAGCACGCTACCATCGCGGGACATGAACTCCAATATCACCATCGATGTCAGGTTCAGGTCTTGCGAGAGTGGGGTGTTACATTTATGTGGCATCAGAGCCCAAAAGTACTATCTTATATGGGCATTTTGAGATATGTGTCAAATTATATGCATATTAATCATGTCATAGCAGGCAGCGACAACTGATCCTCAGTATGAGTTACATGCATGAGCATTCCTTAAGAGTTTGAGATGTTAGAAGCATCGAGAGAAATGACGATCTAATAGAATGTGAGAAAATAAGGATTTATGGACATTTTGGAAACGAAAAATAGTATCTAGTTTTGCATAATAGATATGTGTCCACCTCAAAGGGGTACATATCTTTGAAGGTGATATATTCTTTGGGGGTGAAATAAGTGTGAATCAGTATATTGCCATGGATTGATTGAGGAAAATAAGAATATGAATAGAAATGAGGAGACTAATGTGTACAGACAGAATGAAATGAAATCATAAAAATTGTTATGATCATAAAAGGGCAAATTTGGAACCGAAACGGTTATGTGAGTATTGTGATAAGAGTTTGTAATTTAGTATAAGGAGATAGTAGGGGAAAATTGAGATCGAAAATTCATAATGATTATGCTTCGAAAATTCTGGATTGGTTTTGGATATAATAGATAAAGATTCAGTGTATTTGTATCAGTGGATGTACTATTGAATATGAAATTGATATTGCGATCAAGTGATATGTTCTCGAAAGTGATATGAATGTGAATACACTGTCATGGATTGTCTGAGAAAAAATAGGGATATAAGTAGAAATGGTGAGATTTAAAGTGTCTAAGCCAAGTGATATGACCTTGAAAGGTTGAACTTGGACTTAGAATGGTTGTGTGATTACCGATATAAGAGTTTATGGTTCAGTATGAAAATATATATGTGGGAATGGAGATTTAAGTTTCATATGGGTTATGCCTTGCAATTATAAATTGATTGAGAATACATATATGTGAGATGAAATAAATGACCATTGAAAAAAGAGATGATGATAGTGATATATGAAAAAATTGTTGAGTTTAGGTTGATTCGCCATTGTGAGTGCACATCTAATAGTGGGATCGCCATGACAAGTGGAACTATGAAGCTTATGTGTATAATATGCATGGAGATGATATAAGAAACAATCGGTGAATTATTAAATAAGTGATAATCATAGTTCCTATAGTTCAAAGTTCAAGATGAGTTAGAGTAAGACGTGAGAGTACTTCTAATGATCAATTGGGAAGGAATTGAGATTGTTAATGATGTTATCATATGTGATGAATCTGAGGAAAGGAGACGGTCACGATTAGGGCATAATCCCCATGATCAAGAATTGGCATAAAAGGAGAAAGGTTATCTAGAATTGAAAGGGATTAAAGTATCCTAAGCATAAACTATTAATCGGAGAACTGACATACATACATCTCTAGATAAGATGTGATGATTTTGGTAATATATGCCAAGATATTAGAGTAAATGAAATTTTTTAGTGTCTTATAGAGCCTCATTACAAGGGATGTTTTGATCCTGTAAGCTATGGCATAAATTGATCTTATTGAAATATGATGCATAGTTGAAATTGATCTTCTCGAGGTATTAAGAATGATTGGTACATAATTATAGAAAATGGTTGATTAATAAGGATTTCATGAATAGTATCGATGATTGTAGTAAGAAATCTTCTTTCAAAGAAGAATTTCCCTAAATTGAGTTAAGTTGATCAGATGATTCAATTTAAGAGTGATCAATGAAGAAACAAATCGGAAGTGAATATGTAATAAGTCAAAAGTGAATAATGGAGTCATATCCCAAGCAGAGACTCAGGCATAAGAAGTGGAATATGCCACTGAGAGTGTATGCATTTTGTTTGATGTTTAAAATTTGAGGTGACACTATTACAAATGTGAGGAGAATATAGGTCCACATTATATTTGATGTGAATATGCAGGAGATCCAAATTGAATATGAGGAATGTAATACCAACACATAAAGTGAAACACACAAATAAATTGAAATGCATGGAGGAACTAGTACGAATGAATAGGCATTTGAGTAGGTCGATTTGAATTATAGGAATTCGAACAAAAAGAGAAAATTATTAGAGATAAGAAGTCAAGTGGGAAACTGAAAATGACATGAGACAATATTACCTTCATTGAGGAATTAGTCACTTAAGAAATTGCAAGAAATTAAACCAAGGAAAATTTTGAGTGATATATATTGGAGTTAATGATATCCCAATATCATGAAATTGCAGATTTGAGTGATCCAAGCAGAATGGTATTAATTAGTGACTGTGATCCTAGATGGTATTTTGAGTGTGTTTGGAAAAAAAAGGGGAGGGGGGATGTTTTGAATATTTGAGGAATATGACACTGATGGTAATAATATAATTTGGATTTGGAGATTATGCGATAAATAATGAAGTTTTGCATTGGAGATTAAGATGCAATCTATTGTAATAGTAAAAAGTGGTTTTTGATATACATAGGATAATGAAAGCCTTATGAGTTGATTTTGATATATGGTTTAGAATTGCTATGATAGAAATCGGCTTGAGATCTTGGAGACATTAGATGTGTAAAGTCATTTCTGGAATGTATAAACTATGTAAGATTGAGGAAATTATTGAGTTTGGAGGAAATGCACAAATGAGTGCTATACTATTAAAAGTAGTGTGTAATCTGACACACTGAACAGAAAATTCTATAATGGAATAATACAAATTCAGATATTGAGGTTTCCAAATTTAGTGCAATGAAGAGTGCAGAATGTTGAGTGGAATATGGGACAAAATAAAGTGTTGCAAGTTGCATTGAAATTTAAGATCAAGTCTACTGGAAAGAAGTAAGAAACCTAAAAGCTAAAGATTCAGAATTGTGAATTAACCAGAAAAAGTGAAAACGAATCTGAACTTTCGAATGAAATCGAAAGAATGATATTTGGTGATTGAAATAAGAAGTACGTATATCCGATCATGATGATTGAGCAAAGAAAGTGTTAGAGAGGCCTAAGTAATAACCTAAGCTAAACATCCTAGTAGAAATATGCTAAGATTGTATTTTAGCTACTAAGGATGTAGAAATAAGTGGTTGAAGGTTTAAGTGACCAACAGTTTTAACTGTTAGGAATATGCTTGAAGCTCATACTTTTGAGTTTGTAGGAAGATTAGATTGAGTCATAATTCAAATTGACTACAGGTATAACAATTGTTATCATAGTGGCATCATTAGAAGTGATATAGGGCATGGTATGACAGAAGGGTGGTTATTCACCCTAACATTGAGATGAAGAGGGCCTAAAATGATATAAGGCCATAATAAATATGAGATAATGTTAATGAGTGAGATGAATCTGAAATAAGAGTAAAGTGACTCATGAAAGATAAATGAGTTAGGTGGATCAACACTGGACTTAGAGAATATAGAAAAATGGACATAAGAGTTGAATGTATTAACACTGAAGAGTGAAGTGTATTTTCAATGGAGGGATGAAGTGATTTTGTGAGTATCACCTTGGTAAGATGCGCTCAGATTTGGAGAAAGGATAAGTTAAGTTATTATGAATTGGTCTGTATGAAAATTTTTATGAGTTAGTGTTACTAATGAAAGATGTTTTAAACTAAAAAATATGTGATATGTGAATAGGTTAAGAAATAATAGCATGATCAACAGAGATAGATTGACAATATACGAAGTAAAAGTTAGTAAGTAATCCAAAATATGCTTATGAAATAGTCAAGATAGTGTGATAACTGAATTAGTGATTGAAGGACCTATTGAGTTATCATCTATAGTCATTTGGAAGGGTATTTGATGAAGTATATGGGGAACGTAAGAGCATATGAGGAAACAATACCCCTGCCTTATCGATCAATTGAATATTAATTTTAAGGACGAAATTTATTTAAGGAGGGAAGAAATGTAACATCTCATCCCCATATTAAGGGTTAGGACCTGAAATTTTCAATGCATGTAAGCTCAAAGAGATACTAAGGAAATGCATTTTCTTGCTTATGCATAATGTTAGCATATATGCACATGAATATTGAATCTTTGCACAAAAATAAGTGTACATGCATTCACTAACAATTTCTAGGCATGATTGTTTTAGATGTGGTTTTATTGAAAATGAGAAGTAAAGGAAGTGGAAAGAGTAATCTTGGCATGAGTTGTAATAAGGAAAGATTTGGAAACAACATTGGTAGTGATCTAGAAAATGTTCACTGAGTGTGCTTCAGTCTTTTAGCTACAACATTTTCTCTAGTTGTCCAAACAAGATGGTTCTTAATTAGGATTAATCTAGAGATACATGGCTATATTTCTTATGAAGACATCGAATTTCAGTTTTGTCTCTAAAAGTCTCAAAATTTCATAAAGTTAAGAATTTGGTGCAGTATGTTGGTGTAGGAATGGAATTTTCATCTTTGGACTTTAGGGGAAAATTTAGAATTCATATAAATATATTTTAGCAAAGATACCTTCTATAAAGTTATAGATCTTTCTTTTATCTTTCCAACGGTATATAGTATGAAAATTTTGGACATCAGGGTCAAAAGTTATGATCCTTATAAGTGGAGACATTCTAGAGATAGAAATGAGACAATAGAAATGAGATGATGAAAATGAGACAATGGAAATGAGACGATGAAAATGAGACGATAGAAATGAGACGATGGGAATGAGATGATAGAAATTAGATGATGAAAAAGAGACGATAGAAATGAGACGATAGAAATGAGACGATAGAAATGAGACGATAAAAATGAGACGATAGAAATG
This sequence comes from Erythroxylum foetidum, assembly GCA_026546835.1. Taxonomy (NCBI): domain Eukaryota; kingdom Viridiplantae; phylum Streptophyta; class Magnoliopsida; order Malpighiales; family Erythroxylaceae; genus Erythroxylum; species Erythroxylum foetidum. The sequence goes on along the minus strand of JANZLF010142486.1, from coordinate 1,585 downwards.
AGACGATAGAAATGAGACGACAAAAATGAGACGATAAAAATGAGACGATAGAAATGAGACGATAAAAGTGAGACGATAGAAATGGCACGATAGAAATGAGACGATGAAAATGAGACGATAGAAATGAGACGATATAAATAAGACGATGGAAATGAGCCGATGAAAATGAGCTGATAGAAATGAGACGATGGAAATGAGATGATAAAAATGAGACGATGGAAATGAGACAATGGAAATGAGACAATGGAAATGAGACGATGGAAAATGAGACGAAAAGAAAGTGAGACGATGCGGAAGTCAAAAGATAGAATTGGTCTTCGAGGTCTTCACAAAAATTGTAAATCTCGAAGTCCTCTTTCTAATAGTCTAAAAACGAAGTCAATTTGACATCTATAGTGAGAGTTATGGCAATCGCGCCAAGGCATGTACAATATTAGTAAAGATATGAACATGTTGGATTCTTTTGACTATAACTTCTCCTCTAGACCTCCAAATGACTTGATTCTTGAGCCATTGGATTATTAAGACATTGCCCTACAATTATATTGAGAATCATAGCCATATGAATTAATGGAGAAAGATTTAGTGAAAAGAGTGAGATGGGTACAGTGAGTGTGTTCTTCAATAATATGAACTGATTTTATCTCACTGAACATACTTCAGTATTTTGATGTTTTCTGGATCAATAGAGGTCCAAATGAGACAATTTTTGTTTTATGGTAAACTAGAAACATAGTGTTACAAATTATATGAAGAAATCAAATTCTGAATAGGACTCTAAGAGTTTCAATTTTTTGATGGAAGTTGAGTATAGGGTACTGTCTCGGAATAAAAGCAATCCGGAGATATTGGAGTATAACTTTCACACTACTGAACCAAATTAATGCTTTTGGTTTCATTAAAAATGTAAGATAATAGAGAAGAGTCTTCTAAAATAAAGTGTTATGTCAGAATATTTAAGGGTGCTTTTGGCAAGACACTTACGTGTAGAAGACATAAGGGGAAAATGGGACAATTCTCAATCATTAAGGGCATAATTGGAAGAAGAAGGATTGTTTTGCCTATAAATGGAGTAGAAACACGAAAATGGAAGGAATTAGAAGGAAAGAACGAAAATTCTAGAGAAAAGTGAGAGAATGTCATGAAAAAAGAGAGAAGTACAAAGAGAAGAAGAGACAGAGAGAAACAAGCTAGGGTTTTAATTTCCCTAGCCTACATGAGAGATTTTGGGGTTGATCAAGAAAGAAAACAAATAGAGAAAGAAAAGATCTTCCAATTGAGCAAAAGATCTCTTCATTTGGTAAAGAATCAAGGTCAAGTGTTCGAATTCAGGCGTTCTCAGAATTTGAAAGCAAATGCTAATCTGGAGCGTACTGTGAGTAGAATAAGATGGTCTCACTTTATTGTTGTTATTTGAATTTTTGTATTATTTGTGTTAGACCCCGAACTTTTGAGGATAATAGAATGTAAGAAAAATGCATGAGAAAAGAATTGTTTAGGTTAGAGGAATTTGATATTTGAATGAATGTATATGGATTATGAGAGGAAAGTGGATGAGTTGATTGAAATGAAGTTAAATAGCAAG
>JANZLF010142368.1:0-11504 GCA_026546835.1 Erythroxylum foetidum | reverse complement strand
TGGTGAATTTACAGACGTCATTATAGACTCAAATAATAGTATTCAATATTACAAATATTACAAACAAACTAAAGGATGAACCTTCGACTCTGATACTACTTGTTGAAAAAATCAGGTAATTTTTTTCCTCTAAGATAAACAACTAGTGAAGTGAACCGATTCAGTAATACCTAAAAAAGATCGTCAAACGGACTCCTAAGATAGTATTACCATTCCACGTAAAATCCCAGGAAAGGGTGAAGGGGTTACAAACGGTCTCACTTAAAACCCGGCCTCCTAGATAGAAATTACGTGCATGGTGTGTTTATCACAACCTAACTCGTGTATACACACGAACAGTAAATACACCCAAATAAATTGAATATAACACTACAAATATACCCGACAAATAATATTGAATACTATAAATGTGAAATAAATAAAAGAGAAGGAAAAAAACACCCGAAAATTGATAACAGAGTTGGGCCAATTTTTCCTACTTCTCCGAGTACCACTTAAGGCAGCCTGCTCTTATTAAGAAGATAATACTAAATTTAATATGTATACAAATTTTGAGTATTTATCAAATTTTTTTGGGATGGATGGAATAGGAGGGGGAGTTATTTTATAACTTCAAAAACTCCTTCCATCTTCGTCTCTTCCCAATATGGGATAAACATTAGGCCATAAAAGTCAACAATAAACAACAGGCCTCTGGTTGTAGTTGCCATTACTTCCTCAGGTAAATCATGAAATATCTCAGCAGCAAACCTTCAAAAAACCATAAGAACAACTCTCAAACAAATTTTCTAAGTAGGTATTTCGAAAGGAAATGGAGGAGAGTAAATTTCGCAGCAGTGTGCATATAAGAGGAATTACTAAATGTACCAAACATTTCCACAGTCCACAAAATTCCGAAAGAAAAAATTTAATGTCCCAGAAAGAAGTAACTAGACATTCCTGAAAGCTAATTCATTTTCAAATAGAACCACACAAAAGTCCATATGCAAACTAACTCAATGGCACTGCATTAAAAGCCACCGTTGCTGGTGAAATTTAATCAACTAATCATAGCCCCATCAATTTGAAAAAGAATCAGCACATTAGTTAGATAAACCGAGCACGCATGGAATATCCATATTCTATTTAGGCAAAGAATTATACAAATTCAGTTAATTTAGTAATATAACAAAAATTAAGATAATAGAACTGCCAAATTCGAAAACCATTAAGCTTAAGAAATGGAATCAGAGCTAACTCTTAGAGTACCTCACACATTATTCCATAGTCAGCAACTCATCATCACATTACTATGCACACACGCACCAGAAAAGAAACAACTGCATCGAATCTGCTAGAAACAACAAAACTATAAATAAAAAGAAAACAGAAGCACATGCATTTTGAACTAACACACCACAGGCAGCGCCATAAAGAACTAGAAACTCAAATGCAAATTTTAATCAACATTTCACAAAACTCATACTCAATTCTCAAAACCAAAAGCAGAAGACATAAACAACTAAGAGAAAGACTAACTCAGCCAAGTCGCTAAGTTCACACAGAACTCTGACGTGGCCAGCCATAGCAACGCCTTCCAAGAGAGCCTTCGGATCAACTAATTCATTAAGTTGGAACCTAACTTAATTCGAATTGATCTGATGACCCTGAAGATTTGGATACATTTGTCTTAGTGATGTGTTTATTCCTTGTTACGGTAGGTTCTTATTGACACAGAGCACCTCAGTATACGTAACGGAACGTTAGTATATGTAATGGAAGGCCTTGAATATATCAGGCTTTAGTTATCAGATCAGTGGAGAATTCAGATCCTGAGAAGAGCAGTCCAACTCTCTATGCATATCCAGACAGCAACATGCTCAAGGTAAGAATCTGATGTTATTGCTTTGCCAGATTGAAAAAAGTCTACCACTCATGAGAACTTTTTGTGCATGCTGTGGTTGAGAATTTTGAAGTATAAGGCTGCAGCATATGTTCAAAACTCGCATGATGGACTTGTTTAAGAAATAATCTGTTTCATAACACATCTACAACTGTGCTCCTCAGGACACAGATTAGTTTGTACATAAAGATTCAAACAGGAGTTCCAGTTCAGCATGTCCTGATTACATTTGGTCTCCATGTTCTCCCAGACAAGTATCTGTTCTCTCCCACCAATGGATTCATAAACGTTCTCTTCAAGTATTCCTTTTAGATACGTCAGGAGCATCTTTGGAATATGAATCTTTGATAGGGAGTCCAGAGTTTCCATTTTCTGTTGTATTCATAATTTTATTTACCATCTCCAGAACTTCACTCATTTTGGGGCGTGCTTTAGCCTGTCGTGCCAGGGATCGATTAGCTATAGCAGCAAGTTTTTGTGCAGACTTCAGATTATAATTTACCTCAAGTCTAGGGTCCAAAATCAAACTGAACTTTTTTGCTTCAATCAGGTGTGGTTTAACCCACTCCAAGAGCTTTTGTTCATTCTTCGGGTGGTTCCGATCCAACGGACGCCTGCTAGTGATAAGCTCGTATAGATAAACCCCGTATGCCCACACATCACTTTTAGACGTGAGATGACCAGTTTGTAAGTATTATGGAGAAGCATATTCGATAGTCCCAACTACCTGTTTGAGAAGCACATAAGCCAGTTCATCAATGAGTTCAAAATTGATCCAATTACGTACCACTACATACGTGATTTAATATGGTACAGAACATTTAGATTTAGGAATATACCGCAGTTGAAACATGACTCAGTCCATCTGAAGGTCCCAACCTAGCCAGACCAAAGTCGGACAATTTTGCATCACAAATAGTAGAAAAAGGTAAGACAATTATTGAACCAACTTCCATCATCAAAGTTCGGGACTGCAACAAACCTAAAGGACAGAGGAAGGCAGAAGAAAAATAAGTAGATCAAGGTCAATATGTTAAGACGTAACAGACCAACTTCTGAACATATCTTTAAATAAAAGTAGATGAGAAGACATAGATACAGCTTTGATAGTCCTCATGTTTATTACTACCGTATTTAGGATCAAGGACTATAATATCTTACAGTCCCATGAAATTAGTGCATCCTAAGTTGCTTTAATAATGTAAATCACAAAGTTTAATTCTTAATTCTCTGCATATATCCGATTAGAGATACCTGAAAATCCATTCCTTCATGCAGCTATGCTAAGCCTCGAGCAGCATCTTGGGCAACTTTCATTCTTGTGGTCCAAAGTAGAGGCGTCCGGAGTCGATTAGACAAAGTGATCCTGCAAACTTTTATTCGGCATATACTCATATACCAGATGGCGCTGGATTCCTTTTTCATCATCGTCGGCACAGTATTCCATTAATTTGGCAAGATTTGGATGTTCAACAACTCCTAAAACATTCATTTCAGTCACCCATTCCTTGTGCCCTTGTGAGTAAACAGAAGAATATATCAGATAGTTGAAATGGTAAATGAAAGCTTTACTTTAGGCCAATTCCTTGTGCAGATTTAGTAAACATGTTAGTAGTTGCATAGTTCAAGATGCATAAGATGAGTACAAGGATCAAAAGAATGCAATAAAGCTTGCCTGTAGTCCTCTTCGACTCAGTTGCTTAACAGCAATATCCATCTTCTTGCTTTGATCATCCTGAATCCGGATAACTCCCCTGTATACAGCACCAAAGCCATCTTCTCTGATGATAAGGGCACGGTTGAAATTCTTTGTGGCTGTCTATAACTCTGAAAATGTGACCTCTCTGAGATTACTTTGCCTTTGAGGGAAGAATGGAAATGAATTCTTTGAGGATGATTCTATGCTGAAATCAGTGATATTCTGGGAATTGAACTCTGACTTAATCTCTGGAAAACACAATCAGTTGACATTGACATTGATGTTGAGGCGGTTGAGTGTACAGAAACAGATTTTGTCATCGTTTGTTCTTCATTTTTTTCTCTGCTGTAGATGTAAACACACTTTTATTTCCCTTGATGAACCATTTACCTTCCAAGATATGAGCAAATGGTTTAGTATTACAAGCTACACCAATATCACTAAGATCAAGATATTCGAAATATACGCCTACAGATACGAATATTAGGCAGTTACTTAAGGTTCTCTTTCGGATGATGCAGATTGCTAGAAGACCAACCTCGTGAAATTGCTAATACACCAAGACAGGAATCAGAGTTGTGTATCACCTACAAGCCTACCCCAATTCGATTGAACCAAAAAACTTGCGAGGACGCAAGTTTTAGACGAAAAACATAAAAAAGTTTTCAAACTTTATGGTTGAAACTAAAAGATACAGATTCAAGAAAGGGGCTTACCTGCTGCTATATATTCAACTAAAAGTGAAAACAAAAAGCTAACAACAGGTGTTGTTCTTCACAGAAGATGATGATATTAAGAGAGAGACCTAGAATCCAAAAATGATTAAAAAAAGGGGAAAAAGCCACGAACACAAGAACAAGCCTTCCATGATCTAAGGCTGGTCAATAACAGGCAGCTGGAAATGTAGCTCACCAACTAAGAACCCAGAAGAGATATAGCTCATCAACTAAAAATCGCTCCCAACCTCACCTCCTTCGAACTTTTGAAAGTGAGGCAAGATCTCAATGTAAAATGTATCATTGACTGATGTTATAACAAATACCTTTATACCATACTGCACAGTTGGGGTGGCAAGGTGCATTATTCATCAATGTAAAATGCTTCCAAATAAAACCGAACCCAACATAACTGATATGACAGCTTACATAAATTTAAAAGTTAGTCTCAAGAACCTAGCTTTTATGTGTTCTAATTAGCAAATGAGAACATAGAAACAGAGAAAATCAGTAAAATGAAAAGGAAACATTGAAAGAGTAGAAGTTGCTTATGCAGAGTCTGTAATGTGACATGACAGATCACCTATTCACCACTCCTAATACCAAACACAGAATAAACAGAGTAAGCATGAATTCATTTCAGATATCTTTTACAAGAAAACAAAGAAAAACTGGGAGCAGCAACAAGCTTGTTCGTTTTCTTCAAATATTTTCCGAAATACATTGGAACGTAACCCTCATACATTTGTTGGTGAGACTTCAGCTGAAACAATGTGGATACAGATTACAAAATTCCACTTTTAGTCAAATACACAGACATGGCATCATCTCATTATAACAGTTTAATGTAATGCTAACTCATTCAGATGTCAACTAACCTGACCAACTATTTGTTCTCTACCATGTTTGTAGTATTCAGGAGATCGGTAAAGTTGATCCGACTAGGCACGGAACTGAAATTCAGAAAAGATAGACAGGGTTAACAATATAGAGTAGTAACAAAAAGAAGTGCGATACTGATAACAAAATCTTTTAAAATTGAAAGAAAAACTTGACATTTACCATCTCCCTCAAACTTGTGCTCAACCAACCCATATACTTTCAGCTTGAAAAACAAACAACACGTCATTGTTTGGAAGTCAGGCTTAAAACCAACATATGTTTCCAATTGAGAATACAAGTATTTTGGATCTTATGTATTCTGATGCAAACAATATGTACTTGATTGAAAAACTTGAGATCATTATTCAATATCTGATTTTCATGACTGTCACGATCTTCATGCTTAAAAAATGCTATTCATTATGATTTGTTATTGTACAATGTATAGTTCAGCTGGAAAGAATGTTAGGTGAGAATAAATTTAATAATATCATGCTACTTCATATTTTTGAACTTTGACTTGGTAACCATAGATTGATTCTTGGATATATTGAAAATGTTGACGCTTCCCATAATAAAAACATCTCTTGAGCAGCAAATGGAGATGATATTTTGTGATGTGTGTTCGCAGTTTCTTAATCCCTTGTTATGTAAGAACTAGTAATTTTTCTTGCTAATCTGAGTCAAATGACCTGGTAGAGGATGCTGATATGCAGTAAAAAGCCATGGCAACAGAGAGAACTCAATATATGCCCGACCAACCCGGGAGGAAATCAGGCTGAGCCGACGAGTCGAGTCAAGAATGCCATCCCTAATATTCACAACGGAGAGAACTCAATGTATTTGTTCTTAAGTTTATTTTTCTCTTTGATAAAAGTTAAAAAATATTTATAAAAAGTATTATTCAGTTTTAAAAATTTAGAATTGATAATTAAAAAAATTACTGACTTCAAAAAAGTTTAACGTCTAATTTTATTATTATGTTATAAATTACAATCATTTAATTAATAATGAAAAATTTTATATTTAAACCTTATGAACAATAACAGTAATAATAAATAATGTGTTATTAAGTTCAAAGGAATAATTATATATTAACAACTTATTTTAAAAAAATTTATTTTATTTGAGTGATAAATTTATAGTTGATATTATTTGTTTTTATATTCATTTTTAACAGTGTTATGTCTTGGGTCAAATTGGGCTTAAATAAAATTCATACCTTTGAAGCATTCTCTCTTAACTTGGTCTTCATATGTACCATTCATCTTGAAGATCTTACGTCCCTTGATCTGCAGAGTTTTTATTAAACTCCATCACAAGAATGTCATAAATGGTACAGGAAAATAAAACTCCTACTACAACCAAATCAGATTTAATAGTTTCTCCTATCCATAGCTTTTGTTGGAACTCAGAACAAAGAAACATGTATAGCTCACCTAATTGAAGCATTGAACTTGAATTAATTTCATTCAACTTCTTCTATCTTCAACCTCTTTTCGGGCATACAGTGGAATGACGCTGCACCTGTGGCTGATCTTTTCAACTTGGACACTCCTAAATTTGAAAAGTCAAATATTCCACAGAATTCATCCTCGTCGTTTTGAGCATACAGTGGAATAACCCCACACTTCTTAATTATTCCACCATCTTCGATCGTGAACTTAAAAAAGGCTACACCTTTTTTAAAATTTTCAAGGTCACTATGTCTATGAACCCATTCACAAAATGCTGCACTAATGAAAACTCCCATATGCTCTTTATTTATTCGTAAAAATTCGGAATCAGGAGAGGAGAAATGGTAATTGTCTCCAAAATGGCAATCATATCTACAACAGCAACCGTACTCCTCCTTATCATTGCACAAATAGAAAGCAAATCCCAAAAAAAGATGATTAAACCAATGAGAAGGAAGGTGGATTTGAATGGAATCACCCATATTTTGATACTTCACCCATTCTGGTATTCTACTTCCTGGATACATCATTTGAAATCTTTCCTGAATAGCAGAAATTTCTATTCAAATTAATGATTATACGGACCCAGATAAAGAAAGAGAGAAAGACAAAGAATTACTTACCAATGATTCCTGCATTTGACTTCTTGTATGATTCCTCAAGAGTGCATTTACTACTTCTTGGCATTCATCTTCATCCAACTTCCAGCACTCCGATAAGTCGAAGTTGTACTCGGTCATTCGTAAGTCAAGAGATAGTTGTTTAAGGGTCCCTATTTCTTCTAGTGACCAACAGTTTTCGGCACAAATTTCCCAGACATTTGATGGGAGTTCCGGTAAGGATAAAAGATTTTTGCAGTTCCTTATACTCAGAATTTTCAATCGTGAAAGTTGTTTAAAGGTAGCAGGGATTCTCTCAAAATCATTTTCACTCAAATTTAGGGATGTTATAAAAAATAGAAAGCTCAAGTCCTCAGGCAATTTCCTCAAATTACAGTTAGAAAGATCTAAACTCCAAATGGCTTCTGAAAAACAATTTTCAAAACTTCTTGGATAGAAAGCAAGCTTCGAGCATTTCCTCATCTTTATAATCCAAGTCTCTTTGCGAGTGCCAATAAATGACGGCACCATTTCTATAGCTGTCTTGCTTAGGTTAAGAATCACTATAGATCTCCCAGCTTCCAAGAGTTCAGGAAGCATCTTAAAGCGTGAGCATCCACTAAGATCAAGTGTATAGAGAGATTTTAACTCGCTAAAAAGGTTGCTTGGAAGGCTTTCAAGCTCTCTACAATCTCTCATGCCTAAGTACATTAATTTTCTTAGGAGTTCAACTGACGATGAAGGCACCTCTTTTATAGCAGTCTTATTTAAATATAACTCCTTTATGTTGTTGCTTGAAATTTTTGGAAATGTATTAAATTTTGAACAACCGCGAAGGTCAAGAACTTCAAGAGCTTCTAGAAATCCACTTCTACCTCCTGGGAGACGAGTTATGCTTTCATTCCTTACTAAACGTAGGGACGTTAATCTCCAAAAAATATTAAAAATCTCATATTTAATTTAAGATAACAAAGAATCTTCCTGCAATTAACAAAAATAACAAAAGAATTAATTAATCCAATCTAGCATTAATTACAATTTTAAATATGTAAATTTATAAGTTGTTTAGTAGTATAAAATTTTCATACCTTGGCTCTGCTCCATAATTGTTTGATGTTGCAATTTGGTAATCCAAGTATCACAAGATTCTTTGGTTGAAAATTAGGTGGCAAAGATTCTAATGGATACTTATCCCACCTCAGGTATCGTAAAGTATTAGGAAGATAATCAAGACCTTGAGAGAGATATAGATTACCATTTCCATAAAAATTAAGAAATCTAAGATTAGGCATCTCCATAAACACTTGTGGATTTAAGTTCATCTCTGCTATCTTAGATAAGTTCAAAGTGATAGTTTCCACAGCTTCAGCGTCCTAACAAAAGACACCCAAAATATATATAGATAAGCTATTGTGATAATAAATAATTTTTCTCAATAAATCAGGAATTATAAAAGACTATTAATAATAGATAATATTTTTTAAATATCTTACCATCTTTCCCGCAAATAAGTCACAAATATCTTGATGATCCCATAATCTCCTAGGCTTATGATCTCGTCGAGCGATTTTCTTTGCCATTTCTTGTAACAAATCATGCATGTCCAACGAATATTTTAAAGTAACAAGGCACTTGTCCGCAAGATCACTTAATGTCCTGTCTATGTCGATCCACCTGCTTTTGTATGTTTTCCTCAAACTATCTTTTATATCATATATTTGCTCCGTATGCTTGAAAAAACATGCAATGTCAAGAAAGATATCTTTCTGCACTTCATTTAAGTCTTCGAAACCGATTTGTAGCACTTCTAGGATATTTTTATCTTTAACTTTCGACAATTGAGTCGATGTAATATCCCACTCCTCATGACTTTTCCCATTTAGGGTAGAACCTAAAACTTCCAAAGCCAAAGGATTGCCTTGTGCATATTCCACGATCAATTTTGCCGAAGCCGTATAATCATCTCTCGGATAATTTTGCTTAAAGGCCCTTTTATTGAAAAGTTGGAGGGCTTCATCATCATTTAATAGTTTAACTTCATATATAAAATCAACCATCCCTTCAAATACTAGCTTATCTCTACTAGTAATAAGAATCATGCTCCCTGGACCGAACCAACATGGATTTCCAATCAAAAATTTTATATCGTCACAATTATTCACATCGTCGAGAACAATTAACACCTTCATACGACCAAGTCTTGTTTGAAGAAATGGACTAGGACTAGCATTCAATCTATATTGTCCTGAATCTTTCTCGCCGAGTACCTGTAAGATAAGTTTTTCCTTTAACTTCTCAATGTCTGCAATTTGTCCCACCTTATGTACAAAACAACAGCCTTGAAATTGATGGGACATATTATGATATATGACTTCAGCTGTAGTAGTTTTACCAGCACCGCCCATCCCCCATATTCCTAAAATACGAGCCTCGGATGGGTTAATAGCAAATTCTTCTTTTATTTCTTTAATGCGCGAGTCCATTCCAACTAAGTGCTCCGTTCCAACTAAATGCTCAAAGTCATCACATGGCATGGATCGGTTTAGTTTTTCTAAAATTTCTTCAACGATTTTGTTAGTAAGCAAATCTTCATTCCTGTAAATTATAAAACACAATTTAAATGAATGAAAAGCAAACGACCCCTTTACTTGGAATTATCATACAACCTAAAGCATACCTGAACTCCTTAGAATCAAACCCAGATAGATCGGCAGCTGTGGTCAAGGCATCCCTCCACCGTGGAACCTTCGGTGCCTTCATGGGATTTTGCTTGTGTTTAACAAAAGCTGCAGCAACATTATAAGACTGTTTCCTTAAATGGGATGGATCTATCTTGTAAAAGACAGGAATGACAATCTGTCTACGGGAACGGTGACACGCGATGATCTCTGCAAGCTCATCAAGACACCAACTGGAAGATGCATAGTCTTTTGAGAAAACAAGGATAGCAACAGTGGAATCTTGGATTGCTCGGATAAGTGCCGGACCAATTGCTTCTCCTCTTTTGAGATCATCGTCATCAATGAAGGTTTGGAGAGCCGTTCGGCGCAAAGCAGCATAGAGATGGCTGGTGAAACCGCGACGAGTATCTTCACCCCTGAAGTTCAAGAAGACATCGTACTTCAATTGGTGAGAGGCCAAAGAAGAAGAAGAAGCCATTATTGTTGAAGGAAGAGGGTGGATTGTGGAAGCTGTATAATAATAGAAAATGGGCACTCATAATCTTATATGCATTATTGAAGACAATCCATTGACTTGAAGTAGTCTCAAAAACACGCGAAGCTTCCTTGAACCTTCCTAAAAGGTAAAGAGCATCTGATAAGTCTTCATCAGTGTGAGATTTTGCGAGTGTGTACGTAGAGAAGGTAACTTCGAAGAGGATGTGTCTTTTCCTAAGTTGAGCAGCGGAGTCAAAATGTGCGGCGTTATTCCACTTTATGCCCAAAAAGAAGAGGATCGATTTTCCTTGTCAACTGTAGGAGTACCCAAGGTGAGTTATACATATTTTTTCTATTTTACTTTTATCATTCTTGTGATCGAGTATAATAGCTGTTTAGTAAGAGTTTCAAAGGGCAAACAAACACTACTTACTCGCTGTTCCTACAAATTTTTCTTTCAAAGTACCCATCTGATTTCCCAATAATAGTCATCATTAGATATTGACAGATTTTACAAACTTTTTATTCTAGCCCATTTGATCTGGTCAGGAAGCCACGTTACTTGTCAGGATCTGAAAACAATTAATGGTCTGAAGCCTGATCAGGGGGTCGGTGGAAGATGTACAATAATAGAAAATGGGCACTCATATGCATTATTGGAGACAATTCATTGACTTAAGTCGTCTCAAAAACCTTTTTTTTTTTACTGTGAAGCCTCCATGAACTTTCTAACGTTCTGTTTGGTTAAAAGAATAGGATTGAAAGAGAATTAGAGATATAATATAACACACTTTTATTGTTTATTTAAAAATTTTATAATAAAATAAAATGCGTTGAAAGTGGAACGTTTTATATTACGTTTCATTTCGTTTTATTTTACGTTTCATTTCATTGTAAGTAGTGAAAATAAAAAACTTATGATTTATAGAGTTTAAAATAGAATATAAATTAATAAATAGATACTACCTAAAATATCTTCGACAATTCTTCTTAATATCAAATTATAACCAAATTATAATATTAATATATTAAATAGAATATAATAATATTTAACATAATAAATTTTATTAAATAATTATTAATAATAATTTTATACTATTAATAATAAATT
>JANZLF010142282.1:0-11513 GCA_026546835.1 Erythroxylum foetidum | reverse complement strand
AGCTTTTTCTCTACTTCTCTTCTTCTCTCCCACGACACTCTCCCTCTTTTTCTTCTCACTCACAATTCTCTTCTTCTAAATCATACTCTTAATAATCATAAAATGACCCCTTTGACCTCCAATATAAGCCTCATAATTTTTAGGCTTAAGTGATCTTCCAATTTTACCCCTTATGCATTCTTACTTCTTCAACTTAACTTACACCATACTATACTCTATCTTAATCTTAATTTCTCCATTTAACACTTCTAATGCCATCAATCTAAGCAAAAAATCCTCCAATCATTGACATGCTAATTAAACTCCAAACAAAATAATTTATCTAGCAAAACCACAAAATTTAATCAATTGATGCTTAATAAATTCAATAAAAATTTGTGGCCCAACACATTATAATGATATGATGCTTTTAACTCTTCTAGAGTGTGGATATCAATATCTTCTAACTTGTTGGTTTATTGTCTAAGTAAATCCAAGGGTAATGATCTTAATGAGCTTGAATGAATTTATATGTCGATTTTCTTGGCTTTCAATTATTTTGAAAGGTAGGCCATAATATGTACTTGCAATAAGGTTGAGTAGTTTTTTATTTGGTATATGTATACAAAGTAAATGTCAACTTGGGGTGCTTGGTTGGCTACATAGTTTCACACAGCCATCTTCTAATAAGAGTTTATGTCTTGGTTCCCTTATTACTCATCTAGTTATTAATCTCAATTTGTTTGACATGACTGACACTGATATACATATAGTTTGTGAGATGAAACCGTTAGACATGGCTTTTTTAAGTAGGATAAAGTTACTTGATCAACATAGGAGAATATTTTTTTTATACCACGTGATCCCCCTTAGAGAGATTTATCATTATCACAATAAGAGGATTGTGATGTTCCACCAACTTTGTCTTTTCTAGCTCCACCAATCTGATATAAACATCATTTTTAGTTGGAGAGGTTGGAACATAAAATTGTTTAATCGGATAAGAATTTGGATGCTCTTCTCTAGCTAATGGGGGTGATACCTCCATGTTTACTGACGCTATAGTACATCTTGTTTCAAATGTCCATAACTTAATGGAGCCATATACTATGCCCTTTTATTTTATATTGATTTTTTTGTGGCACATAAGCATCTTGTACATTCATTGTGGACAATATATAATTTAGATGTGGGCTGGGGAAGTGAGAGTGTATACCTTAATGTTATGGTATTGGTTTCTCCTTCTAGATTTCCTGTTTTATTCTATATGGTGATTAGCACATAATATCTCATCTTGGTGTTAAGATTTGATGGGTAGCTAGTCCATCAAACTACTAGTGCCAGTTTAATCACCAATGTCTATAAAACATCTAGAAATGATGATATCAATATAAACTCTTTATTTGAGTGAATGTTCCCTGATACTTGTTTCAATTAATAATTCCAACATGTTGGTACTAGATTAATACTCTATAAAAATCCATTCCGATCATATCAAGAATTATAATGAAACATATATGAGTTCACCACTTATCAAGATTGTGGTCCATAATAAGCAAATGTTAAAATGTATGTTGTAAGACTAAAGTAACGACCTACTTATTCTTGAAAACATACTTGATTCCAGATTAATTTAATAGTGTCATTATCGATAGTCGACTACTATCATAATATGAAAGTCATCATTCCCTTGAAGTAAACTTCTTTACATATATGGAAATAAATCGCAACACTACAGTCTAAACCATTATCAAGCGACCAACTTGATTATTCAACTGTGAATCAGTTATTTTATATTCTAATAATATACATGTTTCACATACATTTCCATGTATATGTATATTATTTATAAAAGAATCTTGATGCCTTATGACTAAATATATAATGCTCATATAAATAAAACTAAACTCTTTTGTTTCATTAATAATAAATATTTTCATTACAAAAACTGTTATTGGAAGAAGATTAAGTTACATGTAAATACACTTGCTTTCCAGGGAACTATATTTACATAAATCCTACAATTTTTTATATAACCTTCTTCCTTTAACAAACATATTTACTAATTCATAATGTGTATTTTTATTGTATATTTAAAAAATACATAGATAAGTTCATTAAAATATCTAAAATAATTAATGATAGTGTCCATAGTATTTATAAATCATTTAAAAATAAGTAATATTTATGCTACATATTATCCATATCTACCTAATGTTCGATCATCCTTAGGCCTAGTCCATATATCTTGAGGCCCAATAATAATTATTTAGTTAGATTTAGGCTAAAAAGGGCCTAAGTTCGATTTGAACCACTGCCAATCCTAGTTAAGAGAGAGATTCTTAAGAAGTTTCATATTGTTTCATTATTTTTTTGGGCATTGAACGAAGGTCAGTCGAAAGATTGAACAAGCTAAATGACAACTTCTATAATTCTTTTTTTTACTCATTTCTTTATGTTGATATTATTCTTTTGTATTTATCTTCATTATATCTAATGGTTAGAAATCTTAGTTAGTGTTATGGGTGTAGATTGTATGGATTTTTAGTTATAAATATATGATTTGATTATTGGTTAGTTGAATTTATTCTCTTGTTCTTAATTGTTGAGTTTATCCTTGATCACCATAGATTTAATCATGGGGATTATATGAGGGACTAACACACAAAGTATAATATATGCATTGGGAGATCCTAAACTTTAATGAAAACCATATAGAATAAATATGCTAAACGATTATGATTAGGTTAAATTAAGCATTGACATATGGTAGTTACCTAATTAGATATACTTGTGTGCCTCAATAGAGGACATATATACCTTATATTAATTACCATTTCAGCCTAAATAATCGATCTTATTTTTTATTAGAATTCCATATCAGTAAACCTTAAAGTTCCAATATTTGTTTTGTTAATCTTTTCTTTTAATTATTTATTTTATCCAATAAGGGGCGATTGTACTCATTCAATTTATCGATCGATTACATGGTGTTAAGAAATTTCAAACTTTCTCATGCAAATGAATGCTCCAAGTGAAATTCTTGGGTTTCAATAGATTCAAAAGTTTAATTGAAAGCAGATCGATATTAAAAAGGGTTGTTGAAATAATAATCAAAAGTAGGACGGAGGGTAGAGGAAGAGAGCATGTGTATAAATCCCTCTTTGGTTAGTAATTACATTCTCTCAAATAACTTTTTATTTTATTTAATTTTCTTGTTTAACTAGGTTATAAATTTTAGTGCTTACTTTTCTTTATATTATCACTACTTTGAAATTACTTTAATTTAATAAATTGTCTACAATTGATTATGCGCACTTTTAATTATAAAGTAAAATAGATAAAAACAGACAAATGTAGCAGCTACATAAGCTAGTAAAGAAGTGGTAGAGTTGAAATTTGTATTAAGAGAACTCAGGCACAAATAACAAAAAATTTTATTATTTTGTACAATCAAAGCCTTTCATTTAGCAAATAATCTAGAATTTACTGAAAAACCATGCACATGCGACTTCAATTTCACTTTATTTGTAAGAAAGCTTAGTAAGGAACTATGGATATGTAGAATGTTCATAGTCAAGACAATATACCATTATGGCAAAAGCAATCAACAACGATAAGTTTATTAATTTCCAAAAAAGTGATAAGTTTATTTAGTATTGATCCTCATACAGTTTGGCAAAAACGTAAGAAATATAATAACGACAAGGTAGTGTGAAAATTGGTTGGTTCTTATCAAATCTTTAAGTAACATATTATTAGAAGAATTTAGATATTACCTACAATTTCTAGATATTAATTGCAATTAAACAGTCTATATATTATTCAAAAAATATCTAGATAAGATAAATAATTTATGGTACAAAAGTAAATATTAGAGTGTGTAATAATTATAACAAATTAAAATGTGTGGCTATAATTAGTTTGTTATATATATACCCCTTAATTTTCTTATTTTATATATCAAGAAATAATTTGAAACATCCAAAAATAGAGGTTATAAGAATTCTAATCTTTTAGGTTCTAAGTTACAAATATTAATATGTAACTTACAGCTAGAGAGTGCTTATGATATAACTCCCCTTTTCACTCATAATAATATTTTGTGTTGTATTTCTTTCAATCTTAATTGAACTATGATCTTTCTCTATCCACCTAATTATTCCAATATATACTTCCTATGATCTCCTCTTTTTTAGCTTGTGAAATCAATTTCATGTAGATACATATGTGAATTATCGTAATTTATGCTACAACTATTTGATATTTTCTCTTGTTTGTTAAGTATGTGAATTGAATTTTGATTCCCTCATTATTCTTATGTTATTTCATAAGTCATTGCTAATTAGAATGGAGATCACCAATTGTAAAGAGATGATATTCTTTTCAGTGAAAATGTTGTTTCCATAGTATAATAATCTATGTAGACAAAAAAAACTAGATTTTCATATTATGTCTCCATGAACATGTTTTACATAAACCATTATGTTCTAGTTAACTTGGAGAATGAGAGAACATCAATCTGACAAAAAGTTTGAGCTATCATGGTTTGATACAAATAACAAAGATTATGACATGAAACCTTATAGTAATAATAGTAACTGTAATTATGTGATTTTTTTTTGAAGAAATTACTTATATGAAAATGTTATCTAGAATTTAATAAACCATAGTATTATGTTTAAGCATCAAAAAACAAGATAAACTTACACAAGCAATTGACACCCTTCGTTTTAGGGAAAAAGAACTAGGATAAGATATGCTTAGTTAAAAAAATTCCAATCATAACCAACTGAATATGCAATTGTAGGCTACGAAACAAGAAATTTACAATTTTTATATAATTATAAAATATTTTAAATATGATTTAAAGTGAATGAGCCTTATAACTCTGACTAAAATAAATGACTTAAATATCTAATAACTTATTAGTTAATCATTAGTTCTATTCGCATTATACAACTTAAACATTATTGGTTAGATAAGTCAAAGGATAGAATAGAAGCAATTATTAGCTATTGTGTTAAGCATTCATTTATTTCAAGTCAACTTCAATGAAGAATAACTTAATTGATGTGTTGTTCATTGTTTCATCAAACATTTATTTATCAAAAGTTATTGAGAAATAAAGTGTATGCAAAAAGATTAAATCTATATACTAAATAAATAAGTAAATACAAACAAGGAGAAGATTTTTAATAAGGTTCGGTCAATTAAGTATGCCTACATCCTCATAAGTCAAGAGTAACTAATTTCATTATTGAATCAATAACACACTTAACAAGGATTATTAATTTCTTATATGTACACTAGGTTTACAAACTATAGTTAATAGTAAACTTTACCTAGTATAATCTTACTTAACTTGCCCTTTTACGAATCCCAACTTATAATAAACATGATTATAATAAGCTCCAATATCCTTTCAAAGTTTTAAAATCAAACAAACATCCATTTCTGAATAAGGCATTTTATATCTTAATCATAACTTAAGATTTGATCATATACCATATCTTATATCATACTATTTGACCGTGCACATCAATACAACCTCTAATACATTGATGTCCTATGTATCTTTTTAGATACAAGCTTTTACATGTTTTTTTTTCGTAAGTCATATCTTTATAGGAAAATCTTTTGCTGCACTAAAGAACATTAGAGGCTATAGACTAATAGGGAGCACATTTCTTGTCAATCTATATGGAGTATATCTGATAAAGTGAAGATTATGGCATATAATTTCCCATCAGTCTGTAGATATTTCTTATTAACCTCAAATTTTCATTATAATATATCACCTTAATATTATCTTTGTTAATTTTTTTATCCAAAACTATTTTCAGGTAAAGTAGTCAAATAGATTGATTTCTTCCTCAAATATAGTACACGTTATATATTGCTTAATATCTTAACAACACCATTAAATTATTTAAAAAATCAAGATGAGATTTGATCCTATACGTAGTAGAAGAAAACTAATTTTTTATTTCCTAAATAAAA
Organism: Erythroxylum foetidum; assembly: GCA_026546835.1. NCBI lineage: Eukaryota > Viridiplantae > Streptophyta > Magnoliopsida > Malpighiales > Erythroxylaceae > Erythroxylum > Erythroxylum foetidum. The sequence goes on along the minus strand of JANZLF010142282.1, from coordinate 5,531 downwards.
ATCACTTTAAATTATATATTATGATTAATGCTTAAACATAATAAAGCATTAATCATAAATTTATACCTTTTCGTAAAGTTTGATCCTTTTCCATAGCTCCTTTTAAATCCACATGTCTGACACAACCATCATAGCCACACAAATGTTCATCCTCTAAAAATATCTATATTAACTAGTTAACACAACTCTATAAGTGGTGTAAAGTGGAGAAAGAAAGAAATTTTAGCTTCTTTAGAGCTTACATGAATTTATAATAGAACTTAGACCTTTTAGTCATTTAGTTGAAAGAAATGCTAGCTTCATTGGAGTCTACACTTATTTATAATAAGAATTAAAACTTTTTGGTAAGTTGAAATATAATTTAATTTTAGTTAAACATTAATTATAATTACAATCAATTCCAACTAAATATCAATTGGGCTTAAATACTGTCTAATTAAATAATTAGGCTTAAATATGAATAAAGCAAATCAGTCACTTTATCCTTATCTTCAATAGTCATCTTAAACTTTCGTAGATCACCAACTATTTAGTTTTACACATTGATATGTTGTTCTAATCTATTCTCTCCTACATATTTATCTTTTATAGTTTTTGATTTAGATATAAGTTATGTATTGACTATCTAGCTTCTTCTATGTCTCCACAAGAGATGCAATCTCTATGACTTAGTACATAACTTCATCTGTTAAATAAAGACGAATAGTTTCAATTGCTCATATATGTAATCCCTTCCAATCAAGCTCATCCATGTATCTGAGCATATTTTTACACAACCCCTCCAACATGACTTTTTGCAAATAAATTTGTCATTTTCTGTTGTCGTAGTATGAAATTTCCAATTTCATTAAATTTATTCACTTCAAACCTTGCAATTGAAGTCAATATTATTACAACTAAGTTCTAGTACCACTTATTGGTAAATATCTTGCAACAAGAACAAAGTGGTAGGAAAGAAATTAACAAGAATACGAGATTTGATCAATTAGGTACGCCCTACGTCTTAGAGAGCCAATAGTAGTTGATTTCACTATTATGCCAATAACTTACTTAATGAGAAGATTTATTATATGAGATTTACACAATTATAGTTAATTTTAAATCTAATTAGTATTAGTCTTAAAAAATTTCATAAAAATATTCCAAAAAAAGATGTATGGTTGCTAATATAAAATTGAAAAATATATAACGCAATATATTGAAAGACAATTTTGTAATTTTTAAAATTTAAGAATTATTTTATTGAAAGTTGAGGTAATTTTTCAAACTTTAAATTAAAACCTCTTATCCTACAAGTATACAAATCTGAAATCGTAGTATAGATAGGTATCGTCCCACAGGGATTGGTTAGTCACAAAAATGATCCAACTTTCGTTTTGTTTAAGAAACTCAAATAATTAGATTTGAGAGATCCAAAATATAAAAATCAAGATTCATACATACAAACCTTAGGGTTGTCACAAAAGTAAGAGCACAAATTTATAAAATGGTGAATCAAAGTATCAATTTAACAACTTAGGATTATCATTACCTAACTATGTATTCTCTCACTTTAGCAATGCTAATTATTTTTAGTCCAAAAATTCTAATATCCTAGTCCTTTCATTCTGATAACTTGAATCAAATAAGCCCTATTTAATGAAGTAAATGAATTATGTAAGCTATCACTTCCCATTTTTCACTTAACCATTAAAAGGATATGAACGAATTTTTGGACAACAACTTTTCCATTCAAGATCTCTCTCCAAATGGCAAGGTAACTTGATATATAGAATATTCATCGCGTAAGCCCACTCTTATGACACTTACTAACATATTTCTTAACTCCATATCTCTATGTGAGCTAAGTATGATCAACCATATACCATAAACATCAAACAACATCAAACACATCCATAATATTGAATAAAGTGAGGTACTACATAGTTTAGGCAATAACAACCCTAATAATTAATTAGTAATCCATCAAAATCTCATCCAACATGTTCATAAAATATCCATACATCCATATCAATCAACAAAATACAACAATGAAGCAAGAAGAAGTAAGGCTTATATTTTGAAGAACAAAGCTGGAATTCTAAGGTGGCAACTTTGTGTTCTCTTTGAAATAATTTGATTCCACCTTGAATTCTCTTGATTTTTCTCTTAAAAATGTCTTCTTCTCTCTCCCTTGGATGTCTTGCACGACCTCCTCCTTTCTAGTGTTTAAAATTGAGATTTTACACCTCATTTAATGCTTAAAACAAGGTAGGAAGAAGGAAGTTGCCAGCTGGAATTTTCCAAAAAACTCTATTTTCTATCTTGACTTCAATTTGTGATATCTTACTGATTTCTTCCATATTTTTAATAAAAAACAAAAAAAATCCAATAAGAATTGTATCTTGCGAAAGCTTAACATTGGTGATGGGTCGGCCCAGGAAAATTCCAACTTTCCTTTTGGTCACATGACTTGCTTTCTCTTTGGTTCTTTTATCCTTCCATCCCTCAAAACCACCTTCAAATCTATTGATTAACAAAAACATTAATCACTTAATCATGCCCAAAACACATGTAATTAATACCAACATAATGTAAGAAAAAGACGTACAACAATGCCATGCAAAATTTATGCAAAACCTAATCTTAAAGACCTAATTCACACACATTCATGCATATTCACATACATTCATACATAATCATGCAATTATATAAAACTAAGACAAAACATAAGCTAAACAAGTTAACAACAATCAATTTATCACAATTAACTAACAAATTATCCTAAGAAAAGTATGTACAAATGCAACCTATCATCTCTCCCACAGTTAAACTTTTATTTGTCCTCAAGCAAAATCAAACACAAAAATAATCTATATAACCAAAATACATATACACGCATACAGTGTCAAAATTGATGGCTACTGACTTGAAAAATTATGCAATCAATTTAATCGTAAACAATAATTAAATCATAAGTTCAATGTATTGATTTATTCTGTTATGCCTAAGTACTTTAATATAAACATACACATTGATCAAGATATAAAAAACTCAAATTTAAACCTATGCCACTTATAGATATGCATTTACAATTATTGATCATTTCAATGGTTAACTATCCAAGTTATCCAATCATGAACATTTTTAGCTAATTTATCAAATCAGTAGGGTTTCTATTACACTCACACTTTTTTCTCATTTTGTAATGTTGACTTAGTCTTTTGAATGATGATAAACATTAATGAGCAATGCCCCTAGTTACTCAACCAAGCCACATTTTATTTATTTATTAAGCTGGCTAAGTTGGAGTATCATTCTAGCCTTTTGACTTGAAGACAAACATTTGTGATTAATGCCCCCGATTACTCAAATAGATCACAGCTCACAATAGGATACTAGCTCTATTCTTAACCCTTTTTGGGTCAGTGAAATAGTGATTAACACACACTCTTTTCTTTTCTTTCATTTCTTTTAGCTTATTATTTTCATGAAAGGGAAATTGAGATTATCTACCGATTTAATGACTTCTAACGGTAACTACATGTGGATTAGCAACATTAAGTGTAAAACTAAGTGTCATATCCTAATCAACACACATGTTTATGTTAAAGCTACTTGTAATATAACTTCCTAAGTTAACACATATCACCAGTTCAAAGACATTGTTCAAAATTAAGCTAATTCATATAAAATTCTAGCCACTAAACATCCATATAGTCACATAATTTCACACAAAAATTGAAAGAATTGGCACATTAACACAAGAACATGAAAAACTTGCAAAAAATACAAAACAATGCATATCACTCCCCCACACTTGAACAACACATTGTCCTCAATGTGTGAAAGTGATATACAACAAGCAACAACAAAACACAATATATGCAAAAAATCATAAATGAATAAATAAAAAGGTATGAGAAAGCTTATTGGTATTAGTGTCAAGGATCGTGTTGGTGGTGGATCGTGTATTCCTCATAGCTCATACTTTCCTTCTTTTCCTTTATAAAAAAAACAAAAACTAACATAAATAAAATATAAACACAAACATCCAACAAACATAAACAAAAACACCCCACACTAGTTTTAAAAATCATTAACAAGACTTTGATCACTCTCTTGTCATAGACGGGGTTCGAGAAATATTCCTTCTCGATCGGTAGGCACTTGTCCTCTATAGCAGGGCTTGCAACGGTGGCCATTCACCCTAAAAGTTTCTCCATACTCATTTTGCAACTCCACAACTCCAATTGCGAATGCATCAATTATTGTGAAAGGTCCGCTCTATCTATATTTTAACTTTCTAGGAAACAATCGAAGTCTAGAGTTAAAGAGTAAAACCATATCACTGGCATGGAACTCCTTTTTCCTAACTTGTGCATCATGCCACCTCTTTACCTTTTTCTTTTAAAACCTGACATTACTATAAGGTTACAGCCTTAATTCGTCCAACTCATTTAACTACAATTTCCTCTTTTCTCCAGCTACCCTCTGATCCTAATTTATGGTTTTGATTGCCCAGTAGTCCACGCTCAAGTTCCATAGGTAAATGACAAGCTTTCCCATAAATCCTCCTGTAAAGCGTTGTCCCAATACTAGTCTTGAAAGCTATCCTATAAGCCCATAGTACATCATCTAATTTGATTGCCCAATTCTTTTTAAAATTGTTGACATCTTTTGTAAGATTTTCTTTAATTCTCTGTTCATAACCTCTACTTGATCGCTAGTTTGGGGGTGATAAGGTGTAGCTACCTTGTGTTGTACTCCATATCTTTTCAGTAATGCTTCAACTAGATTGTTACGAAAGTGGGTACCACCATCATTGATAATCTCCTGTGACACACCAAATCTGTTGATAATCTTTTTCAGAAACCTCAGTACCACTCTACTATCATTTGTTGGTGTCTCTATCATCTTAACCCACTTTGATACATAATCAAAACTTTTCAAAATATATTTGTTTCCATAAGAGAATGAAAATGGTCCCATAAAATGCAGACCCCAGGCATCAAATACTTCAACCTCTTGCATCGAAGACAATGGCATCTCGTCCCTTTTCGATATGTTCCCAATTCTTTGACACCAGTCACACTTCTTCACCTATTGTTGTGCATCCTTAAACAGTTTTGGCTAATAAAATCCACACTCCAACACTCGTGCGACTGTCTTATTGTCTTCATAATGCCCTATGTAAGAAAAATTATAATAGTGAATTAAAATAGCATTAATTTTGTTATCAGGAACACATCTCCGAATTAGTCCATCCACACAATTTTTGTAATGAAGTGGATCTTTCCACATATACTGCTTACAATCATGTTTAAAATTTTTGTTCTTGGTAAGTTAAATCAGGGGGAAGGATACCACTTATAATGTAATTTGCAATGACTGCATACCAAGGATGGTCTAATTCTTGTCCCAAAATTAATATCTCATCAGGGAGTTTCTGTTGGACCCCGAACCTTGAGTGATAATTTGACTTAGTAATATGAATGATCAAGTGGATGAGTTGATTGAAATTAAGTTAAAAATCTAGAATTAATAAGAGA
>JANZLF010142151.1:0-11524 GCA_026546835.1 Erythroxylum foetidum | reverse complement strand
CTCAATTGAATTTTAAAATATAACTAAACATTTATATTCATTTTATAAATTATATATAAAATTTTAAATTTTAATTTAGATCAACCGGATTTCAATTTACTAATAATTATAAATAATTATATGTAAAATATTTTAAATTCAATTTAAAGTAAACAGTTTAGTTTTTAGTTTTATTTGAAAAAACAGGAAAAAAAATTAAAAATTACAACAAAAAAATAAAAGTAAAATCAAACGGCTTCTAAAATTTCAATTTAATTTCACCTGTTAAATTAAAAGCACCGGTCGGCCCAGTTAAAGTTAAGATATTTATGTCAGGATTACTTATAATATGGTGGGGGAAGAATTAAAAAATTATATATGATCTTAAATTTGGTAGAATGAGGTCGCTTAACATGTTACATGCTGATATCAATCAATGTCTGCAAGATAACCTTTTAATACAGGCACAATGTTCAGAAGCTCCAGTAGCTATCAACCCGGTGAGGCACCAGTCACGTGATTCAGCAGCACTTTCTGGTAGAGCAGACAATACCAAGTACAGCTAACATCTGTCTAGGTCCTTACAAAAATTTTATTTTGCTCATTTTCTCTCAGCGAGACCACGAAGTGGAATCTTATTCTCAAACATGGAAAGGTAATAATGAACATGTTGAAGAAAAGATGATGAATGTTTAACTCCAGTATCACAATAGTTAATACCAGAAACAAAATCTGCAATTACTATGATTGTTCCTCGCATGTTAAAACTCAACTGCTAAAAGATTCCAAACATAACAAGGCAGGCTAAAGATTATAATCCCTGAAAAGACTTTGCTGTCAAACAATTTAAAGAAAAGACAGCAACACGCTCTAATAGTACTACTGCAAGAGATTAAATGGCTGCCCTTTAGATCTCACTTCTTCTTCCCTCCCTTGGCAGCATCTCCCGCCTTGGTCTGCACAGTGACGACCAAGTTTGTTGGATACAGTTAGGGAGATTCATATCAACAAGAATGGAATTGCATATTTGAAGAAAAAGAAATGGGCTCTGTTACCTTTTTCACACCACGAATCTTCTTGGCTCTGTTTTTCCTTTCCTTCATCTGCTTTCTTGACTTCTCTACCTTGGTGTCTAGGCCATTCTATCAATAAAAACAAGCACCAATTCAGCTTATTGGTCAAACACATTGATGCATATGAGCAAAATGTTATGATACAGACAAAGAGGTGCATCGATGCAAGCTACAGTTACGAGGAAAAAAATGCATATAACACCATAGTCATAAGCAGTTACCAAACATCAAAAACCTAAGGTGCTGAATAGTCAAAAGGAAACAAATGTATTTTTCCCCTAAAAATACAAGCAATGAACCCATATCAAAGAAGTGTCATCCACTTCCTCTGTATGGAGTGTATGGTACCCACAGTAAAAGAGCCATGGATTGTTGATCTTAAATCACTATTATCTACCTTGGAAAGAGATAAGAAATATCCAAGTTTTGGACACTAACTATATACACTACGATAAAACCATCTGAAGGACAAGTAGACGGTACCTAAACCACTATTAAAATGCATGTTTTTAGAATTAATAAACAATGCAAAGTAGATAAAAGAAAGTCTTATACATAGTGGAAAAGCTACTCATACCATCACAAAAACATAAGTATATCCCCATTACCAAATTGAATAGCATCAAGACTAATGACAATGTTAGAAATAGCAAACTAGTAATCCACTTCCCCAAACCAAAACAAAAATGTATCAACGAGAATATCCCAAAGCAATTTGTCCTAAGGTTTTCCAAAATCTAACCGAAGCTCATCAACCCTGCTACATTATTTCATGCCATCACCCACATCAGGAAGAAAAGCCCAATCAAAGCACTATAAGAACATATAATCATAACCCCCTTGTAAAACATAATACACTAAGCAACCGTAATCCACAAGATCATGCAAACACTTGTGAAAAAATAAAATATCCGGACATTCTCAAGATATAAAAACAACAAATAAAAGCATTTCAATTAAAGTCCAGTTGAGATGCAGGGTCTGGAGAGGTCTAAAAATATGCAACCTTTTCTCTAAGTAATAAAGAGGTTATTTCTAATAGATCCACGAGAAAAAAGAAAATACCAAAATAAGAAGATAATAATATAATAAATATATAAAATATTATAAAATATAAAATAAATAAAAGTAATGATAAAAATAAAAAAATGTACAAATATAAATATAAAATAGGAAATATAATTAATATAGAACAAGTTAAAAATGAAAATAAAAGTAAAATAAATACACAAATAAGTCAAAACATAAATAAACAAAACATGTCATTAAAAAAATTTAGGCTAAATAAAAAATATATTTAGGCTCAATAATTAAAAAGAAAGTACTACATATTAAATTTTTAAGTTAAATAAAGATCTATGAAAAAAAAGGAACTCTTTATGAGATATTCCTCGCATCCTAGTACACCAAGGTTTTCTATTGAAGAACCGACCTCAGCAAGTTATCCTAACGTTCTCAAGATATGAATGAATACCAAATGAACAAACTAATAAATGAAAAGATCCAGATCCTCTAGCCATTGCATGCAACTCATAAAAAAACATCAATAGCAGCATCCACACTCATAAACAAAACAAGGATACCAGCCTTGCTCTTGTTACTCTCAGGTACGGTCCAGTACAGCTTAAGCAGCCTTATCTAAACATCTAGAATCTAGCAGCAAAGTGGCTAAACACTAATTTCCAATTAATTGTAAGCCTAAACCATGAAAGAAGACCGCGTAAAGGGGCATAAACGCGTATATTTCACGCACAAAAGCAACAACTGTAGGTCGAAGTAGCAATAAAGTACCCGAATGAGCCTGTACTTTGGCTCATACTTCTTTGCGCTATCCACAGAGTCGTAAATCAGACCAAAGCCAGTTGATTTCCCACCTCCAAAATGAGTGCGGAACTTGAACACAAAAATGGAGTTAGGGTCCTTCACGTCATACAAGTTTGCAAGCTTCTCCTTTAGCTCAGCCTTCATAACCAAGCCAGTATTGTGTGGTGAACAGTATAATCAAATAAAACATAAACAAACAAAAACATAAACAGACATAGAAATAATACCTTCGAGACATTGGCACGCCCTGGATGGAGCACGTCAATAATCTGCCTCACAAAAAAAATATAGAGTTCCGTTAGAAAAGCTACCAAAGTCCCAATTTTTCCCCCTCCCATAACTGATAATTTTCGCCGAGCATTCTCCAGGAACACAATCATACACAAACTGCAATGACCACGTCAAAAATACTACAAAGAAAAACAGAAGACTAAAAGAATGAGAGAGAACCAACAAATTGTTTCCTTGAGAGAAGCCTGTTAGTCATGAACTTCCTCGTCCTGATCGTCACAGCCTTGTCCGCCATGGTTACTGCTCGAACACAATGGTACAAACTCAAGGATTACTACTTTCACAAATGCATAATTTAATGGAATTAGAACTCAGATGATCTATAAGTATTACTTGAGATTGGCAGTATATCGCTGATTTCGACTTGCCACCGATTGGAATAGAGTGAGGCTGCGTTTTAGACAGACAAGTGAAATACCCGGGTGTTTTTAGGGTTTTGTGGAACGGGATGATAAATTGGGGGGCTGTTTGGCTGTGGAGAATGTCGTGCTCCAGTCTGGAGTAAGATGACCCTTCCCTATGTCCAAATTTCGGTCGGGCCGAACCGGGCCAGCCCAGGCCTGAATTAATATCCAATATCTTCATTTTCGCTTATTAATTAGGAGTTTTAGCTTCATCCTCAACGTTTTTAAAAAATAATATTTTAAAATTAACATGATTTTCGTTTTAATTATATTTTATATTTTATTTTACTTCAATATAATTTTTTATATCTTAACATTGAGTTATTTTTAATTTATTTTTTAAAATGCTACCAATTTGATTTTTTTGAGTACACAAAATATTGATTTGAATAATATAAAAAATATATATTTTTAATTATTAAATATATAAAAAATTATATAATTAAAAATTATAGTACACAGCAAAAATATATTTATTATAAATTCATACTCTTCATATATTAAATGTTAAATATTTTTAAAAAACAATAATAACATCACTAATAATTAATCGAAATTTTCATCAATATAAATATTTCATGTTTCTTATAATTTTCTCTCATATTTTAAAGTTCTTGCAAACTATACCGGAGTAATATCATAATAAATTTTTTAGTTTGACATAAATTTTAATAAATTATCCCCTTATCTATTTATCTTAATTTATATCTTAATTAAAATGCATATAAATAATAATTTTTATTGAACGTATTAAAAAGAATAAAGAGCTTTTATTTTATCCAAAAAATTAATTTCACAAACATTAAAAATTATCTTTGAATGAAAATAAAAAATGCTTAGATTTAAACAATGAAATATCTTTTTCTTGATATATATTAATATAATCTAAATCAAGGAAATGGCCTAGTGAACAAGGCTCCCCACTTTGCGGGGATTTGAAAATAGTCATAATGTACGTAACTTTTTATTTATATTTTTACAAAGAAACTGCTTCTATAACTTGAATTTGTGACTATAAAGTAGTCTTATGGTCCGAGCAAATACTCACTTTTGAAATAGAGCATACAAAAGTATAATAAAACATAATTTAAGAATTGTTTGTAGAGAGGGTGTCTCCCGCCGTCTAAGTATTGTGTCCTTTAATCAGTTAAGGTGAAGTTACGACTCGAACCTCTGATTAAAAGATTTTGTTAACCTCAAGGTCACGCTTCACACCACTGGCAAGAACCTCTCTGCGTAGGTTATTAAAAAAGGCTTTTGAAGTTTAGGTATAAAAAATAATTACAAAAGCATCCAATTCCAGATTATACTTATGGATAAAGGAAGGAAAAGGGCATGCGTAGGTGCAAGAACCTCTCTGCGTCACACCCCCAAGTCCATGACACATTAAGTCCCCTCCCATCTTCACATGTGAACTTTATACTGTGAACCCTAAATTCAATGTACCTTGTTCACTCGGAATCGGATAATCTTATCTCGACACATTTATAGAGAAGATAATCGAAGTACAGACTGACTCACTAATTATGCAAAGCAATTTGAGATCAAAATCACTACTTTTAATAGTATATTCACAAGGTACCTCTCAATTTTATTAGAGGACATATCGGGATATAATATGTACCATATTTCTTTCCTTGTATAAAAAATAAGAGATCAGAATGAATTGTTCAAAATTTAAAATCATAAATTTAGAGTTCAAATTTAATTAAGATTTTTAAGTGTGAAAATTTTAAAATTAAAAATAATTGAATATTCTTTTGTATATTTTATATTTTAATTTATTAAATAATAAATTTATATGTATCACAAATATAGTATGTGAAATTGGATTTGACTCGTTACGTTTTGGAGCAAGTAAGCCCACCCCTTTATTATGTAATCCCTTTTAGATTCAGTCATTGGAGGAGTCTGAGGAAAGCCCTCACTAACCATGTTAGATGGTAATTTACACTCCCGAAGTTGACGATACAAGCTCTAAAAGGACAAGTTCTATACGAGTGCTTGAAAAGCTAACCTTTCATGGCTTCTTTTTTCCTATCTCAATAAGATTATGCCAATAACATGGACTCAGGCCGAAACCGTTCAAAGTTTAAACGTCTAAGGCATCAAGTGGAAGGGAAGTTGCTCTGCTAAGAGAATGTGGAAGCAAGGCTCCTGCGTAGAAGGTCTTGGCTGTGGCAATATGCTCTGGACTGTATGCCTCGTAGTTTTGGGGCGTCTGGTTCGCAAATTTGCTGTGTCTCTTATCATCTTGTGCAGAGAAATGTAAATTGGAATGCTTTCCAGAATGAAAGGAATCTCCATTTCTTTCCCTCGTTGCTCTTGGCAAGTTCGGAGGGAGAGCAGCAAGATTGAGTCTTTTCTTCTCTCTATTATCAGACTTGGGATTCAAGCTTAAGTATCTAAGTTTGACTCCCAGTTGTTGGTGTCTAAGCTCCTGTAACTGTATTTGATACTTTGCCTTAAGCCATCTGAGTTCTTGCCGAATTTCGTTCTCATAATCTTCGTGTAGAGCACTGGATCCTGAATGGTCTGATGAGGCGGAGTTTCTTTCATTGGATTCACCAGGATTGTTCATATTTTTTATGACGTTGTTTCCTTCTTCAACGGTAGACTGATTCATCCTGTCATGTTCTACAACACAGAAGATCTCTCTTGTGTGATGTGAACTTGACTCTGGTGCTTCTCGCTGAGCCCATATATCACTGTAACTCACATCATTGATTTGCTCAGATGAAATCGGTGCATTATCTGCATCAATACATCGCTGTGGCCCTCCAAATTGGTAAGTTACCTCCTCGAATCGACCATGAATAGCAGCACATCCATTTTCAGAACATTGAAGAACTTGCAGGTTTCTGAAGTTTGAACCATTCGAAGATAAATGATCCAGTAGGTAACCATGTGGACATTGTGGACTTTCCTCTGCAAAGCCAAGGATTCCCCTCGTCCATTCTGGTACCAAGGTAGCAATCTCACCATCTATCATTTCTGCTATCTTCAAAACATCTTGGTCATGAATGTCAAGCTCTGCAACCATTTCATTCGCAACACTCAGTGCAGTGTCGGCCTCCACATCAAAAGGGAAGTAAATGTTCCGAATGCGGCCTGCGTAGAGGAATGAACAATGCTCTTCCAATTCAATACCTACTTAAGGACAAGAATGGATATACAAAGTTAGAATTTTGTTTTTTAACTTGCCTTCTTCATCCGCAATCCTGAGCCTTAAGAAGACGTCGTCATCTTTCCTTCTACCTTTTATTGCAATGTCAACATTCATCAAATGTTCATCCCCTTGACATGAGAAGAGATCAATCTCACTTGTGTAATGTTCATCAGGATGGTAATAATCCCTTTCATTCTGAAGATCATAACTAGAAAAGTTGATGAAACCATAGTCGTCAGTTTGGAGGAAGGGGTCGTTCAGAAGCTCTCTAGCGGACAGCCTATTGCATACGGTAGCTAGACACTTCTCCACAAATTGCTGCACTTCAGGGTCCTCCACTTTATACAAAGCATCGGGTCTTTTCCCCTACATGAAAAGTTCACAACAGAAAACGGCGACAAAACTTAATCTAAAGATGAAAGAAGAGTTTGAAATGCTTACGGAGGATCTAAAGATGAAAGAAGAGTTTGAAATGCTTACGGAGACAACTTTCTTGTATATCTGAGCAGCGTGGTTGCATTCACTGTACGGGTATTCGAAGGTAACCATCTCTAATACACACATTCCAAACGAATAAATGTCAACCAGTTCATTATATTCCTCGTTATACACCTCTGGAGCCATAAATTCTGGTGTTCCTGGAAAGCAAAACAAGAGGGACTTAAAAACTAACTAGTGTCAACTGTCAAAGAATGAAACCAGACACAGAAAGTTTCTGAAAAAGTCCGAGCTTACCAACACAGCGAGCAGCATGGGATTTTTTAAGGATTGCAGCCAGGCCAAGATCACCAATTTTAACTTCTCCTTGATTGCCATTAATGAAAATATTATCACACTTCAGATCTCTGTGAATTATAGGGGGGTCATGACTATGGAGATATACAAGCCCTTTCAAAATCTGCCTACACCAATGTTTCACGGCTCTAATATTTACTCTCCTGTGTTTTAGCCTATACCTGTGTATCAACAAACCCATTAGCTTCACAAATTTGAATTACCCAGATCAGAAAACTAGAAAACTGAGGAAATAAAAGAACAGGAGTTTAGAACTAGTAATAATGCTTACTGTCTTAGAGTACCAGAGGTGAACATCTCGGTGACAAAGTTAATATTCCTGTTGGCTGTATCAACCCAGGAAGTGTAGAACTTCATGATGTTTTCATGCTTTAAGGTTTTGAGCAGGTGAATTTCACAGTAAAGCCTCTCAAGATCTTCAGGACTCTGCAAGAAATCGCAGAGCTTTACCTGATTCCAAGCTACCTCAATCCCGTCGTACTCGTCAAAGGCTCTATAACTGCAGCAACAACAATTTTCGATAGCAAAAACAACAAGAAGAGATTAAGAAGAAAACTTTTGACAAGTCTACGCAAGAAATGATAAGGGATAAAGAGGCCATACACCGTCTTTGAAGCTCCTTTGCCCAGAACTTCATTGTACTGCAGAAAAAAAAAACCAAGCTTCCATATACTTCTTAGAACACAGATTGGGAAACAGATGTGTAAAAACCAAAAACAAGTAAAAAATGAGAGCATCTTTATGCAATACTCACCCTTCCATATCTTCCAGTAGGATCAACTTCAACAAACTCAGAGTAACCTTCAAGGGTTGGCAGGCCATTCATTCCTTCCTGCCGCTATCTAGCAACAATGTTTAGATGTTCTTGTTACTCTTAATACAAATACAAATAAGAGGAGCGTGAAGAGAGGAAGAAAAAGAGAAAAGAGTTGGTGTTATATTAATATTCTGCCTCGGTGACTCCATCGAAAGGACAAAGAAAGGTGAATTGGCAACTACTCTGACAAGAGACGAGGGAAAAAAGGATATCACAAGGTTGCCCACTTAACATCACAACCTGACAAAACATCCTCTCCTTTTCAGTCATCTCAAGCCACTCTCTCTTAGTTCACGAGCTGTAAAAACCAAAGACTGGACACGCTAAACCAAAGACTGGACACGGTTGCCCACTCTTCGTTGATCTTAAACATGGACCAACCAAGTTTCTCATTACCCAGAAATCGCAAAAAGATTGAAAGTTTGGCTTCATGAGTAGTTGCTTTTCTACTTAATCTGTCCTACATTGGTGGGCACCCCATGATGCCTTATTTGCTTCTGTTAGTTATATTGTTTGGCCCATGTGGCAATACTTTCTATGCTCATGTTAATTAGGTAGAATTATCTGACAATCTACTTTAAAACCTGTTGAGTCTACCAGAGCAGATTGTCAGTCGGCTCGAGGCGGGAGGGAAGGGTAAAAGTTGAAACTTAGAAGAAAGCACATTATAAATTAGATATAATAAAATTTAAACAAAATTAAAAAAATTTGAAACAAAACCAAAGAATGAGATTATTATTGTTTGATAATTAAAGTTTAATTAAATTTTATTAAATAAAAATCATCCTGTTTATATTGATTTACGAAAATTAGTTAATTTATAAAAATTTCTGAATTAAAAATTGACAAATTTAACATTTTTACTATTTTATTATTGGTTGTTTAAATAATATTCATTTTATTATAAATATGTTATAAAAGGGAATTAAAAATAACACAAAATATTTACTCTCCTATATTTAATTAATATAAAGTAAATAATTATTTGTAATGCAATATTAATATAAAATTTTATTATGTGTGATTCATTCTTTTGACTAACGTTGTGTTCCAGGAATACCAACACGTGGATTAAATGTCAAAATATAGTTTAAGAGCATCGTAAGTCGTAACGTACTTGAGAGGGCACACACAGAAGATATTTTTTATTTTTTAAAATAAAAGATACTTTTAATTGCCATCACTGGTATTGTACATGTATATTTCAATTGGCGCGTATATTAAATCTTAGAGTACCGTTGACTAAATATTAAATAGTTAAAGGATTTATAAATATTAAGGACTAAATATTCAAATAATTAGTTATAGTCATTTTGACAATAGTTGACTTAAACATAATTATTATTAGTAGATTTTACATTATGCTATATTAAAAATTCTACTATAATATTAAAGTAGGTTTAACCTGGATTATTAGTTTTTAGGTTATCCGTCTAGATATTCAGTCCCAATGGCTAGTTCGATTACTGTTGCTGTATTTATTTTTTAAGTGACTACTAAATGTTCAGTTCCAATTATACTTGAGGAGGAATGTTAGATTATCTTATATTGACTAAAATATAAAACAACTGAAGGATTTATAAGTAATAAAGGTTAACTATCCAAATGACTAGATCTAATCATTTTGACAATAATTAACTTAAGCCAAATTATTATTAGTAGACTTTACAATATGCCCGTATTAAAAATTTTAATATTAAACACATATTTTGTTTCTTTTTCACTTTTTGGTCCGTGTAATGAAATTTTAAATTGATAATTATTTCAATTTTTAATTAAAGATAATAATGGATTAAATGCATATATAACAATTTTTCTTAAGAAAGATTAGAAAACATATCTTAGTTGCGTCTCCCTTGTGAGTTATAAAATTAGACAGAATATTTTTATGAAATATCCAAAGAATTGTATTGGCAATGGCTTCGAGTTTGGGCCCAATTCAACATTTAATCAGCCCAAAACTTCATCGTTAAGGTTGATCAAACCGCGAGTCTATTTTTTTCGATAAATAATAATAAAATGACATTATTTTAAAATTTTAATTTTAAAAATTAATTTTGTACTCAATTCAAGCATTCAAATTAAGAGAACAATATTTCAAAAGGATTAATTGAATCAATTTTAAATTATTTTTGATTGTCCAAATCGAATTACTTTTTTTAAGACTAAAATTTGATTAATTTAAATTTTTATCTAATGTTTTAATAAGAATTAAAATAGTTAAAAGATTCAACAGGTATTAGGCCGTCGTAAAATTAACTAAAAATAAAATAAAATTAAAGAATTTGAAATTTAGTTTAAAGAGATTATCCTTACTCGTATAAGAATTTGAAGTTTAATTGAAAAATAAATTATTAAATAAAAACTAATTGATTTATTTTAATTTATAATAATTTATTAATCTATGAAAATTAATTAACTAATTAATAAATTTATCAATTTTTAACAATGAGGATTATTAGCATAAATGTAACTGAAAATTTAAAAACTTAATCAAAAAGTTAGATTTCAAGATTTTTACTTTTGATCTGTTGAATCAATTAAGTTTTTTAATAAGTGGTTTTATGACAAAATTCAAGGGGGCAATGTGAATTTAACGGCCAATTGGAGGATAACTTGTGCATTTGGCAGAAGTTACTAAAAATGAAGTGTAGTATTGGTACTTTGATATGGCTGATGGTCCAGCCAACACCCAATTTCCTTTATTTTCAATCTATGTATGGACTATTCTAGTAAGGTTAATAATCTACGGGATATGATCGTTTGTCGCTTTCACCTTGTTTCAACTCTGCTTAATTTTATCTCAATCATATATTTATGGGAGACTTACATAAATATATGATTGAGATGAAATATAGCATAATTGAGACAGGATAAAGAGGACAAATAACTGAGAATTTGAGGAAAAAATTTACTCCTTGTTATGTTATATCAGTAAATTTGATCTACATAAATATATAGCTGAGATGGAATGAAGCAGAGTTGGGACAAAACAGAGAGAACAGAGCAGTGGCGGAGCCACAGTGGGGGCAAGTGGGGGTACTTGCCTCCACTAGCTCCAAAAGATTTTACTTGTCAAAATTATTATTTTAAATTTTGATGGTATAAAAAAAATAAAATTTTGCTATAATTAAAATTTTGTTCTCACTAAAAATAAAATTTTGCTCCCATT
>JANZLF010142067.1:0-11532 GCA_026546835.1 Erythroxylum foetidum | reverse complement strand
CGATCTTATATATAAGCAAAAGATAGTTTGATGTGTCGTATAGGATTAAGTGAGATGCTATCATTCTTTATATCATGGTGTTTCATCCCCAAACAGAGCATATAACAGTGAGGATTACTTGAAAATGACAGAAGATCAATTAAAAGCATTTGCTTCCCAATAGCAGGCGCAGATAGCCCCTTTGGAAGGAAGACAGTTGGAACCTCAACCTCAGTCTCAAGGCGCAGATATCATGTTCTCTATTGGCTTTCTTTCTTGTTAATATATATATATATATATATTCCCAACAGCAGGCGCAGATAACCCCTTTGGAAGGAAGCCAGTTGGAACCTCAACCTCAGTCTCAAGGCGCAGATATCATGTTCTTTGTTGGCTTTCTTTCCTGTTAATATATAAAGCATTGCAGAAAATAGATTATCATAACAAGAAAGAAAGCCAAGCATATATATATGCATATACATATACATATATATATAGATATATGTATAATCAGTCAAACTCTTGTTGACTCCTATATAAGCTATGAGGGAATTGCCAGCATTTGAGTTCGAAAGACTTCTCAGTGAGTGTAGATTACCATAACAAGAAAGAAAGCCAAGCATAAATATATGCATATACATATACATATATATATAGATATATGTATAATCACTCAAACTCTTGTTGACTCCTACATCAGCTATGAGGGAATTGCCAGCATTTGAGTTCAAAAGACTGGTACATAGAGTCCCCTTACTGAGAAGTCTTTCGCAAAAAACACATTACAATAACAAGAAAGAAAGCCAACAGAGAACATGATACACACACACACACACACACACACACACACACACACATATATATTACTCCATACTTGTTAATGTGATCTGTTTTCTGCAATGCCTTTTATATGCCCAGTATGGAGTCATGTCCTATCATTTGTATTGGCCTAAGCTTTAAGCTGTGTTCTGTTCTTGCAAAGTTTACCCATCATGTTTAAAGCTAAACTTCTTTGTATCAATGCTAGACTTAGGCAATTCCAAGACTTCAAGTTAAAAAGAAAATGAGGGGCATCTAATTCTTATGTGTCTCCCCAGGTAAGCAACAGTAGAACCTTTATTCTTAGGACCTACATCTACATCTACATCTAATTTAGTGGAAACAAGAGCAATGGCTACCATAAACAGCCAGTTACTATTTATGAATGCATTCCATTAGGCAATCCTCTTTGGCATACATCGGCCTCACAATCTTTGACTACTATCTTTAAAGACCTCAACTTTGGAATTTATAAATTAGCCACTAACTAAATCATTCTAGTGTTTCACGATGAAGCACAAATAACTACCATCACATATTGATTGGAAAATTAACTCCTTATAACAAGCAGGGCATCTATAACAAATTCAAGAGCAGAGGGAAAACATACTAGTAAGGAAAATTACCTTTCTTCTCCTACGATCAACAGACTCTAGAGCAGAACGCAGTTTAGAAACCTAGGTTGCATCTCTTGCTTCCTCCATGGCTAATGTTCAAGCAATATCCTGATAAAAATAAAAGCAACAGTACAAAGAAAAATCAGACATGCTTAGAATCTCAAAACAAACTCTAATGTGAATGTATTAAAAATTTTCTAAATACCCAGAACAAGAAATGAAATGGAGGAGGAACGACATTGATAGAGATTGAAGAAAGAAAATACATAAGAAAATAGATTTAGAATCGAAAACCTTAACCTAGTTGAAAAGAAATCCAGTAGAAAAGAAACTCGGTAGAAATATGCTATATCGACAAAAAGAAAATTGAAGAAGAAAGAAAGGAAGAACATTACCAGTGCTATTCTTGGTTTCGGGTGCGTCCATGGTGGGCTACAGGGATAGTTCGTGGAGAGACTTGTCAAGGTAGAAGAATATGGGTTAAGAGACGTTATAAGAGAGTGAGTTCGGAGGTGTTTCATTATGGCGCCAGAACACGTGCCAAATTAACATAGTAATGACTCTCATTCCTCTCGTAATCGAGAGGAATGGAGCATTACCTTAAACCTGGGAATGAAAACATTACCTATTCAATGATAGTATCTTACCAAACAATACGTTTCATTTCATACCCATACCTGTTTTTTCAAACCCATTAAACAAGCACACCCTAAGTGGTAGTTTATAGCATTGTGTATGTTCTCTAAGGCTTGCTTAGCATGTTTTAAGGAGATGCCTAACGTTTCCAACATTCTCTCTATATAGTCTCTTCATCTCATTCCTGATGGCTCTCAGCCTTTGGGCATATATATACTACTTAGTTCCTGAAAGCCATGTTATGTCATAAAAAACAACTAGGTTAGTAAGAAAATTATTAGACCTGAAGGAGTTTTGGAGCTCACCATCTTAACATTAATAATGATAGGGGTATGATCTGATAGGCTAGAATTGGAGAAGAAGGAATGTCTATTTGGGAATGCTTATAACTCTTTCCCCATTAACTTCTTTAAAGGAGATAATAGCATTAAAGTCACTAGCTATCATCCATGGGTTCCTACTATTACATGCAGTTTCTCTTAACTTGTTTCATAAAGACATTTTTAATTGAATGCTGTTGTGAGCATATATGAAAGATAACAAGTAGCTCCTCTTATTTTTCAATTGAGCAGCTTTAACATAAAGTATCTTTCATTAGTGTGCAAGATCTTCATTTCAATAGTTAGGGAATTATAGAATACCATAATTCTTCCATTAGGGTGAGAGTTATGGTTACTTATCATTCTACATTTGGGTTATAACAAGTGTGATAGATCACTATTTTCTTGCTCCATCCTAGTATCGAAAAAGCCAATAATATATAGCTTATTTTGAATGATAAAATCCCTCAACAAAATTTTTTAAAGGGAGTAATAGCTCCTCTTATATTCCATATAGTGAATTTTATGAATTAGTATAAGATCTTTTCTTCCTTCTTAATTTTCTTCTCTTTACAAATTTTAAACTATCATTTTGGATACTTATTTACAACATTCCATCCCTATTATTTTTGCAATTTGTGTCAATGGAAGGGGTATCCTATGATTCCTTTCCATCTTCCTTTCTTGTGTGATTTGAATTATCTATCTCCTTTTACTTAGTAATAAGGGGCGTAGACTAAAAAGTCTCAATCCCAACTTCCTTTTATTTATTTGCTTCAGCTGTGTTTTTCATTGGATTGAGACTACAAGTATTTATTATAGTATCCTAATTAGCTTTGTTTTTAGCTTTCGGTTCATTCAATTCATCAAAAGTTCTAGTATTGAATTTTCTCCTTATAAGGATCCATCTCATTTAAGAATAGTAATACATCTTTGCATTTACATGATAATCTAAAAGAAATATTGCATATAACTTAAATTCTTAGTTAAAAACTATTACATATGCAATCATCTTTAACTCTAAAAGATACAATCCAAAATTACATTTACTATTAATATTTGGCCTTGGTCCTTGCAGATGATCCCTATACCTCACTCGTATTACTTGGACCTATAAGGATTAACATCCGTGCTAAGTTTAAAGGCTTAGTGGGGACACACTTAGTTTGAATGACCACTCATAACAGTCATCTACTAAGCACACATATTCATAAATATCACAAAATGTATAAATAGTGATGACATAATTAATCAAGGAAAATAGTGCAAATATGCTTCAATGCATTATTCATATAGCATAAATTCACATTTATAAGCCAAACATTAATATTCAATGTTCATTAATACAAATCATTCATGCAACTGTTCATCTTTACAAATCATCAATACAATCAATACAAATGCTCATCAATACCAATTGTTCATGTTTTCATGCTATATTTATTATTTATAAATGTTTAATTTACTTTCTATGTTAGGCCTGCACATTCCTGTGGGTGTGGATAATGGGAACTGTAGATATTTGAAGATACCAAACTGTAGATATCCAAAAGTATCGAACTATAGATACCTAAAGGTATAAAAATATAAAGACACTATAGTCTCAAAATAAAGATACCATTGGTGTCAAACTGTAGCATCTATATTGTAACCCTATAGGCATGCCTATCTATTCACTACTAAGACAATAAAGCAGGCACTGTAACATTTTCCTTTAACCATTTTTTAATTTCATAATTCATCCATTGACAAATCATATGATATTCATTTGAAATAATAAAATTTGTATTTGCATTCATATATAGAATTCATAACTTACCACTATTAGAAGGGTATAAAAATCACACTTGTATAATCATATTATAAACATATAAGTAATAAATAGGCATATAAATCATCTACATACTTGTAAATTTCCTTTAGCTTACTTTACGATCAATTTTAAATTTCAATGTTTAATTACCCGATTCACATATGTTGAGACATATTTTATTTATTTTTAAGTGTTTATAAAGCTTCATAAACATCCAAAAAGGTTCAGATATGATTTGGTAAAAAAAACAAAAACAAACTCAAAATAGTGCAATTTCCTTCCCATTGTGTCCTTTTCCTAGAATTCATACCTGCACTTGTTCCGTAATTTTCACATACCAAACTTTCACATTGGTTTTGAGTCTTATATAAATTTATTCCCCTATGTCTCTAATTTTTATAGCATAAAAAATAAGGCAATTTGGACTTCTAAATCATGAAACATGCACCAAACATTACAGCCTGCTCCAACACAGGGGCAACATCATTTCACCATTTTCAAGCTCAAATTATAATGTCATTCGACCAGAATTAGGTCAAGGTCTCTACTAGATACTTTTAGTGTTATGTCTTAATTTTTATCTTCAATTGAAATCACACAATTTAGAGGTATGAATGTTGAGTTATGGCTAAAAGAAAAGGACTGATTTAAATAAACCTAAGACAGAATTCCACTATAAGTTACTCTCGTTTCATATTCAACCAATTTCATGCAAAGTAACACCAAAACACCATCAACCATTCCATGTCTAATTTTTATCCATTCTAAGATGCACAAACATAAATTAAACTAAGTGTAGTCCCAAACTTTGAAATCAACCAACTAGCTCTTCTAGTACTTTTCCTTCTCTTTTCCTTTAGCTTTGCTTAATTCACTAACTAGAAACACCAAAATTACATATCTCAATCCCAATTATAGCCTTATAATTCCAGCTCTTCATGAGAAAAGAAAGAAAATATAAATATGAAGAGAAAAACCATTAAATTTTATCTTAATTTTCACCTAGGATTAACGTGAGTCCTTACATGCAAAATGGTGTGATGAAGGAGATGAAATGGGGAGAAAATGAGAAGAGGAAAATTTGGCATTCAAAACCCTAAATGCATGTCCCTCTCTCCTATCTTACATGTCCATTTCATGAGACACATGCTTTAATCCTCTTGGTCACACATGCTTTAATCCTATTGGTCTACGTGTTGATTTTAGAAAAATTACAAAATTGGTCCTTCTTCTTCCTTTAATTCCCAAATTGGCATATAATCTCATCAAATAATTTCATTCTCATCCATATTTTACGTTTAAGTATATATGTCCATTTTGAAATGAACAAAATACCAATTTACCTATGTCTTTTACATTAAGTACTATTATGTCCCTTAATATTATTAGACGCACTTAATTTTTCATATTCACTTATTAATACATCTTAGACATGTTATAATACTTCTAGGGTATATGCTAAGGCCTTTCACTTCTCTCCCATTAAGACTACTTTCATCCTCAAAATTCATACCTATATTTAATACCTACAGAAACTGAATTCTCATCATCGATTCAAGTTCCCAAGTTGCCTTTTCAATGCCATGATGTTGCCAGAACACCTTTACAAGAGAAAATTTATTACTCCTTAATTGTCCCACTTCTCTAGCTAGGATTTCCTTTGGCTTTTCTTTATATGAGAAGTTTGGTTGGATCCTTATCTCTTGTACCGGTAACACATGTGAATCATCCGATTGATATCTCAGTTGCAATAAGATATGGAATACATCATGCAACATGGTTAGTTTCATAAGAAAAGCCAACCTATATGCCACTGGTTTAATCTTTTTAAGGATTTCATATGGACTTATAAATCTCAAACTAAGCTTTCCCTTTTTCCTAAATTTTAACACCTTTCTCCAGGGTGAAACTTTCAAAAAAACTTTGTCACCTACGACTTATTCAATATCTTTCCTCTTCAAATTAGCATATGATTTATCTTTATCACTTGTAGCCTTTATTCTTTGCTAAATAACCCTCACTTTCTCTTCTATGTCTTTGACTATGTCAAGCCCAATCATCTTGTTCTTAACCAATTTTGTTTAAAAAACTAAGGTGCTATATTTTCTGCCATATAATGCTTCATATGATGCCATGCTTACACTGGACTAATAACTATTATTGTAGGCAAATTCCATCAAAGGAGTGTACCTATTCCAACTCCCTAGAAATTCCATAACACATGCTTTATGCATGTCTTCTAGCATCTGTATAACTCTCTCAGATTGTCCATCTGTTTTTAGGTGAAAGGTTGTGCTAAAGCTCAACGAAATGCCTAAGTTGCTTGCAAACTTTTTAAAATCTTGATGTGAATTGTGGATCTAGATTAGAAACAATTGACAATGGCATTCCATATAGCCGAACAATCTCATTCACATATAACTCAACTAGCTGATCCATAAGATAGTTAAGTCAGATTGATATGAAGTGAGATGATTTGATGAGCTTTTTCACTATAACCCATATCACATCATGCTTTCTTTGTGTGAGATGTAAGCTTGTAACAAAATCCATGGTGATATTATCCCATTTTCACTATAGAATTGAAATGGGATTCAATAAGCTAAATAGGACTTACTGTTTAGCTTTCACCTATTAACAAATCAAGCACTTGGACACATAGTCTACTACATCCTGTTTCATTCTTGGCCACTAGTAATGTTGTTTCAAGTCTTGGTACATCTCGTTACCCCCAGGATGCATGATGAATATAGTATTATGGGCTTTATGTAATAACTTCTTCAGTAAGTCCTTTACCATCGGTACACATAGTCTACCCTTGAAGTACAGACTTCTGTCATCATTCATTACAAAATCAATCTGTTTCCCTTTTTGTACCGCTTGTACAATTTTTTTGCAACTTAGGATCATCTTTTTGTGTATGTACTATCATCTGTCTCATGTCATGACTCAGTTTTAACTAAGCTATAAAAGCTCAATCTGGTGCAAATCTCCGTCTACAATGTTGTAATCACAGAGATGAAATAGACTTCCTACTCAAAGCATCTACTACGACATTAGCTTTCCCCAGTGGTAGTCAACTACGTAATAATACTCTTTAAACAATTATAGCCAACATCATTCCCTCAAATTGAGCTCTTTCTGTTTGAGCAGGTACTTGAGACTCTTGTGATCCTTGTATAACCTACATCTTTCCCCCATATAAGTAGTGTCGTTAGATTTTCAAGGCAAACACCACCACTTCCAATTCTAAATTATGTGTAGGGTAATTCTTTTCATTTGGTTTTAACTGTCTCGAGACATAAGCGACCACTTTCCCATCTTGCATGCATCAGTACGCAACCTAGACCATTCCTAGAAGCATCATTGTACATAACATACTCTTAACCTAGAGTTGGTTGTGTCAACACTGGAGTTTCAGTGAGCATCTTCCTTAACTGCTCAAAACTAGCTTGGTATTTATCAATCCATTCAAACTTTGTACCTTTCTAAAGTAGCTTTATGATTAGAGAAGCAATTACTGAGAATCCCTTAACAAAGTGTCAATAGAAACCAACTAAGCCAAGAAAACTTCTCACTTATATTACATTCTGAGGTGGCTTCTAATTGGTAATTGTCTTAATTTTACTGGGGTTACCATGATACCTTCTGAAGAGATGATATGCTTGAGGAAAGAAGCTTCCTTTAGCCAAAAATCACATTTGATCAATTTGGAAAATAACTACTTCTCTCTCAAAGTCAGTAGCATAATTCTCAAAAGTTGAGCATATTCCTTTTTATCCCACAAATAATCCAATATGTCATTTATAAACACCACAACAAATTGGTCTAAGTAAGGTCAAAACACCTTATTTGTCAAGTCCATAAGAGCAATCGATGGATTAGTTAGCCTAAAAGGCATCACTTAGAACTCACAGTGGCCATATCGGGTCCTAAATGTAGTCTTTGGAATATATGCGCATCTTTTACCCGAAACTAGTAATAACACGACCACAAATCAACCTTAAAGAATACTCCTGCACCTTTCAATTATTGAAATAAATCTTTATTCTAGGCAATGGATATTTATTCTTTACAGTCACTTTATTCAACTGTTTATAGTCTATACAAATTTGTAGGGTGCCATCCTTCTTCTTAACATAATGGACTGGTGGTCCCTACCACATTATCAATTAACTCCTCACCAGCTTCACGGGATCTTTCATTCTCTATTATCTATAAGAAAATAGGGACATCTGCATTAGGCCAACATAAAAGCCAAACCTTGTATAGAGACGATTTACTAGACTCTTATTAGTCAGAACTGCCTAAACCGTGGGCTTTAATGACACAAAATGTAATACCCCCTAAACAAAACCTATAACCACCCACATATATGGAACCAAATTCCTATACAAACATTCATGACATGCATTTTTATTCATTTATAGGGACTATCATCACACATGCCTATTCAATGATGCATATATACTTATTAAAAAATTTCATATCACTTTTATCATTTAAGAATTGTAATACATCTAATGCACATCGTGGAAGGATTGATGAATATTTGATGATGTTTTCGATGGGTGTTTTGTTTTGGTGTGTTTTTGATGTTGAAGAATTAAGAAGGATGTAAATTTCAAATTCAACAATTAAGAAAAATAAGGATACACAAGGTTTGATTTCTACGACACCTCTTGAAAACTTGTTCCAAGCAATCCTGATGATCAAAATAAAACCATCGGCACGCCACAATTAGGAAAGCAATTGATAAGTGAAAGATGGTTAGAAGGTAACAAGAACAAGAGAATAATATTTCCCCCTATTAAAGCCGACAGTACTCCAACAATTCTGATCTAAAAGTTACGAAAATTTGACCTAAAGACACATATTTATACCTAGGTTAAATAATAAAAGGTTGGGCTAAAAATACATGGAAGCCCAAAATAAAACAAAGTCCAAAAACCAAATAAATAAATCTAATGTGTGGCACCACTACTGTATCCATATGCTCTTGGGCTTAAGTGAATTAAATAGCCCACTCCCACTGATAAAATAAGTGACACACCAAACACTCCTTAGGCTTAAATGATGAAGCACTAAAATAGACCAAGTCTTCTTATCTTCAAACTCCAAGTGTATCCGATCCAAAGATTTGAGTTAAATGGATTAGTTTGGGCTCAATTTCATTAAACTCTCTTCTAATAGGCTTGGAGCTCACCATCCTCTCAATATAAAATCCCACATGCGTATAAAGATCCTCTTTAAGTCTCTTGGCCCTAGCTTTGGACATAGGTCTAACTGGAATGATAAGCTCGCCTCCATCACGCATGCCATCTCTATGGTGATCCTTGCTCCTGCTCACATCAACATCTTTGCATTTACATAATAATCCAAAAGAAAGATTGCATATAACTTAAATTCTTAGTTACAAATTGTTAAATATACAATCATCTTTAAAACAAAAGATACATTCCAAAAGTAAATTTACTACTAACGATTGGCTAACCTTAAAGGCTTAGTAGGGAATCACTTAGTTTGGACATAGGTCCTTGTAGATTATCCCTATACCTCACTCTTATTACTTGTGCTAAGCTTAATACCTGTGCTAACCTTAAAGGCTTAGTAGGGAATCACTTAGTTTGGATGACCACTCACAACAGTCATTTGCCAATCATACAAATTCATAAATATATCACAAAATGTATAGATAGTGATGACATAATTAATCAAGGTACATAACAAATATATGCTTCAATGTATTATTCAAATATTGTAACTTCACATTTATAAGCCAAACATTGATATTCAACGATCTTTAATACAAATTATTCATACAACTGTTCATCTTTACAAATCATTAATGTAATCAATACAAATGCTCATCAATACCAATTATTCATGTTTTCACCCTGTATTTCTTATTTATAACTATTTAATTTACTTTCTATGTTACGCATGCACATTCTCATTGACGTGGATAATGGGAACTATAAATATCCGAATATATTAAAATGTAGATATGCAAAAGAATAAAACTATAGATGCCCAAAGGTATCAAACTATTGCGACACCATAGTCTTGAAGTGAAAGCACCATTGGGGTAAAAATGTAGCAGCTGTACTATAACCTTATAGACATGCCTATCTATTCACCACCAGGACAATAAAACAAACACTATACCATTTTCCTTTAACCATTTTCCCATTTCATAATTCATACATTGACAAATCATATGATATTCATTTGAAATCATAAAATTTGTTTTTGGGTTCATACATGCAAGGCATAACTTACCACCATTAAAATGGTATCAAAATCACACGTGTATAATCATATTATACACATATAAGCAATAAATATGCATATAAATAATCTACATACATGTAACTTTCCTTTAGCGTAATTTTCACATAGCAAACGTTCACATTAGGTTTTGAGTCTTCTAGACATTTGTTTCCCTATATTTTTAGTTTACATAGCATAAAAAATCAGGTCATTTGGACTTCTAAATCATGAAACATGCACCAAATATCACAAGCTACTCCAACATAAGGACAACATCAAATCACGATTTTCAATATTAAATTCCAATGTCATTAAGCCAAAATTAGGTCAGGGTCTCTTCTAGAGGGTTTTATTACTGTGTCTTAAGTTTCATTGAATCTCTAAACTATGAGCTATTTACATACTATATGTTCTCCTTTGTGTAATATTAGGTGAACCCATTGTGTTACTTTGTGTTGAGGGTTTATCCCATGAAGCTCCTTTGAGATTGTAAACTTCTTATTTATTAATTCATTCCTTCTTTCCTTTTTTTTTGAAAAAGGATGCAAAAGTTAGAAATTAAGATTAACAAATCTTTACCAACTCAAAATGGATACTAATAATTTTTAGTTTCAAAAGAAATTTGATGTTTGCAAAGTTAAAAAAATCTAAAGTAGAAATAACTTTATTTTAAGTGACACTACAACAAAAGCATACATTTTGCATCGTCTAATAGACGTCGTAGAATCCCTTAAGACATCGCAGAAAACTATCTACGACGTCTATTAGAACGTCACAATAGATGTCGTAGATAGTGGGGTAGGTAATGGATTTCGTCGACGTCTGAATGAAGACGTCGTAGATGGCGTAGCGATTCTGCGACGTTAATGAAGACGTCGTAAAAGAGGCGTATAATTCCCGACGTTTGGTGAAAACGTCAGGAATTGTATGAGTTTTAACGACGTTGTGGAGACGTCGTAGAAAATAGATATTCTACGACGTCTAATTCAATAGACGTCGTGGATTGTCAAGATTTTATTAAATTATAATTAATTTATAAAAATTTTGGTAAATTTTGTTAATAATGTTTTAATAA
>JANZLF010142035.1:0-11534 GCA_026546835.1 Erythroxylum foetidum | reverse complement strand
GACACTTTTACTCTTTCATTTCCACTTACACCATACTATACTCAATTTAATCTTAATTTTTCCATTAATACTTCCAATTTCATCAACCTAAGCAATAATTCTCCCAATCATTGACAAGCTAAATAAACTTTAAATAAACATAATTTATCTTGAAAAACCACATAATCAAATCAATTCATACTTAATAACATCAATTAAAGAAATCTGGGGCCCAACAAATATAGAGACATGAAATTTTCATTTTAGCTTAAGAATCAGATTTAATTTTGGGTCCTAAGAAGATCAATTTTTTTCAGGAGGAAAATTAGGGTGAATCTTTCGATATCTATTCGGAACTAATTGAAATGGATTCGTGTTTATGGTTTGATGTGGTAGGGAATTCCTCCCTCGTGGGATGCGCGTCCAGATATCATGTAGGACGTCACACACGTGACTCACCAAGGTGGGGTTCCAACATGAAGTAATTGTGAATTCACTTACATTAAAGAGACTACTTTCCAGTTATAAGTCTTCACAATCTTTTAATGAGCATAGTATTTTTCAAAGTTCTGACAGAAATTATGATGAGACCTCCTTAATCATTAGGAATACACACATCCTTCATTTATCTTGACCCTGTTGGTAGTTTCTTTTCAACTAGACCATAAAAACTTATTGAGGATATTTTCAATGGCTTTGATGATGTAAACAAGAAGGGCAATGTGAATTGCCTAATAGTCATTGATGGAGTTCAACATAAAAAAAATGCTAACCTCTACTTGCAGTGGAGAGGTTTCTAGAGCTCCATGAGGATGCCTTGTTATTGATTTTATCAATCAAAAATTTTGAAATATGTGATGTTTAACCTTGAAGTTGCTATTGGAATGCCAAGGAACATTATTAGAAGAGGTTGTTGTTTAAAACTAGTAATGGAAGCCATGATTGATCATGGTTTGCAATTAGAAATGAAAAAGATTAGAGTCTGCTTTGGAGAGCAGAATGAGATCATCAGGAAAACATAGATTGGTAATTTGTAATTTTCTACATTTATAATGACATTTAAACTCTTTGTTTCTTTTTATACCTTCTTAAGAATTCGATTGAAAAATTCGATAACTAGAGCAAAGGGATAAGGAGAAATGGGATCATCTTGGCAAATTTTGATGCAAGTTTTGAATGAATTTGTGGGCCGACTATTAAGAAGAATGCTATCAGAAGGAGAAATGATGCACTACCTGATCCACTGAATGAATGAACTATGAAATTCCATAGCAAAAAGAATGTTCGTTATAAAATCCCAATCCACTTTATCCTAAGCTTTTGATCAATCTTGATACAATAATTTATTATGCCTTTCTTCTTTTAATAAACTTTCACTAACTCCTGTAGCAATACAATATTGTCACTAGTAATCCTTCCAGGAATATAAGCCCTTGAGTAGCTCTAGTTTGAGTTGGAAGGACCTTTTTCAATATATGAGATATTATTTTGGAAAACTTGTAAACAAAGTTGCAACAGGTTAATGGGTGAAAGTTTGAGAAATGTTTAATCTCACCAATTTGGGAAGGAATGTAATGAAATTCTTTCTAATCTCTAAAAGCAAGGATCCCTTATTGAAGAATCCTAAAATAGATTCTGAAATAAGATTTCTTATAAGGGGCTAGGACTTGATGAGGAAATATTAAAATCATTAAGAATAGGAGCTTTATGGAGATGAAGAGATTTTAGAGTTTCATCAATCTCCTACAGAGTGATAGGATTACATAGATAATCAGCTTCTTGGATAGAGATGCACCCCTGCAAGATTTCTTTGAGTATGGATTTTGGGCACCGATTTCGGAACCTAACTCTTGCTTTGATACCACAACTGTTGGACCTCACTTTCAGAGCCCAACTTTCGGAGTCATAAAACACGTACCTGTGCTTGTTACCATGTATGGTTTTCCAATTAACACTTATTAGTCATCCTCAGTTCATCTTCATTCTCTAATACCGTACCATCCAGATATATTCACAACGCTGAAGTATGTTCAGTAAAATAATACCAGTTCATACTATTCTAACAAAATCCTTCACTTTCCTTCAATCAAAACCTTTTTCAAATCAATTTTGAATGTTGCCAATTTTTGTGCGAAGAGATAGCACAATGTGTGAGGAATCTATTGTCTCAAGGATCACTTCGTTTAGAGGTCGGATAACAAAGATTAGGCTAAAGGAACTTAACAAGGTTTCGTCCTCCATCATATTGAACCTGGTTCGGGACAACGGCATAACTTGCTCTAGAGATATTATATCAAGGTCATTATTGAAGGGTTCGAAAGAGGTATTCAATATCTACATCTTTCATGAAGACATTGAAGTAAGATTTTGTCATATAAAGGGTCAGAATTGGACTAGACGATACATTATTAATAGTGACCAAAAGAAGGTAATGAATAGTATATAGAAGATATCTTTCAATTGGAATAACTTTCTATAGAGATATTGGATTAAGGTGTTCTTTAGTTAGTTTGAAAGAGGACTTCAAGATCTATAACTTTCATAAAGACCTTAAAGATAAATTGCATGAAGACAAATTCTATCATCTACAGGGTAAAAGGTGGGACCAGAAGATAGGATCAGATGAACCTAGATGAAGGATTTGATGAATTGGAAAAATGATCATAACTTTCTCTAGAGAACTCAAATTAAGGTGTTCTTTAGATAGTTCAAAAGATAACTTTAAGAACTACAACTTTCCTAAAGGCTTCAAAGATAAATTTAATCATCTATAGGTTCAAAAATGGGACAAACAATAGAATCAGATGAATAGTACACCAGACGATACGACGTCATCACCAGACGATACGACGTCACCAAACAATACGTCATCACCAGACGATATGTCCTCATCAGACGAAGCATCCTCACCATATGATACGTCCTCACTAGATGAAGCATTCTCACCAGACAAAGTGTCCCTACTAGACGAAGCGTCCTCACCAGACGATACATCCTCACAAGATGAAGCGTCCTCACCAGACGATACATCATCACCAGACGATACATCTTCGTCAGACGATACGTCCTCACCAGAAAATGCTTCCTCACTAGACAATACGTCATTACTAGACGATACGTCCTATACTCTTGAGCATCTTTACTTATAAGGA
Source organism: Erythroxylum foetidum (assembly GCA_026546835.1). Lineage (NCBI taxonomy): Eukaryota > Viridiplantae > Streptophyta > Magnoliopsida > Malpighiales > Erythroxylaceae > Erythroxylum > Erythroxylum foetidum. The sequence goes on along the minus strand of JANZLF010142035.1, from coordinate 8,403 downwards.
CCATAACTTTTGACTCCGATATCTAAAAATTTCATACTTTATAGTGTTGGAAAGCTATAAAGACAAGATACAACTTCCATAAAGACAACTTGTCAAATTCATCACAGATCAATGTAGATTTTCCCTTAAAGTTAGAACATGAATTTTTCCCTTATGGAAGACTTGAAATTTTGCACTATGCAAACTGGGAATGTTCTTAACATAACCATTCAGCTACCAAAATGATTTCATTAAACTCTCAAATCTCAATTCATTTGTCTCATCACCTTTAACTACATCTGATCAGTGATAATACCTATCTTCCTTTCCGTGACATCTCACTTATGCATACATATATATATATCAACAATTTATGTTCCAAAATCATCAACTCAAGTTGATTACTTCTTGACGTATGCCTAATTTCAACTCAAATCATCCATGCACCATTCACATTTCTTTTACATCAAAGGAATAAAGTTTTACAAATCTTTAATGACATTCCAAACCACATTACATCATCGTCTCAAAATCTACAAAATGTCCTTCAACACAAAACTTCTTGCTTTCCCAAAATCAACTCAAACTATAAAATAAACAAATTTGGAGAAATGCCCTTAGGCTTTTGATCACTTGGTCTCTTAGCTATCACCTGAAGATGGGATAAAAAAGGAGGTGAGCTTGAAAGTTCATGGGTAATAGTTTATAATGGAAAATAAGCAAAACCTTTTAAAGCATTTACTTGTCACATAAAATTCTATTTGAGTTCATAAAACACATGTTTGTCGAATTCTTATCGTGTAGACAAATTTACAAACCATAAAACATGAATACATCAAACTTGTTCACAGATCATAAGAACATAAGCACCTCAAAATGGTTTGGGTAAATTTGTGAACATGACGAACTACACATTTTCACATAATGGTCCTGTGAAGTCGTAAATTTGAGGCACTATCATAATTCCACATAGTGGTTTTACGTAGGTGTAAACTTGAGGGAGTCCATGAAGGAGCTCCAAACTTAGTTAATGTGCATGTGACATTCTTGAATAGATTACACCGAACCCACATAACATGTAAGTCATGAATTGAAAGCCATTTGCCCAAATGGCACATTCTTGAAAACTTAATTTCATATACTTGTAAACATATTGCCCAAAATGACACTTTTCTGAATCTTGACTTTTTATAGACATGAGATATTTAAAAAAACTTTCCAAAAACATGATTCTATAAACATGTTTCTTTTTACAAAAATTCATTTTCAAAATCTTTTCACATATCAACACAATTCATATATCAAACAATAGTAGATTTTCAATTCATTCAAGAAAAGATAGATGCTACAACACTTATGATGCAATTGAAATCATTAAATTTTCTTGATTTAAAGAAAACCTGTAGTGGCTTATTTACTCTATTATAAACTTGTACCCACATTGATTTCCTTGCTTATAGGCTTGCTCAAAATGTCTTTACTCTTGCTTCTCTTGTCTTTCTTGATTTCATTGATTCTTCACCAAATGAAGAGATCTTTGGCTCAAATGGAAGTTCTTTTCTTTCTATACCTTTTTCCCTTCTTGAACAACCTTAAAATCTCTCTTTAAGACCAAGAAAATTGAAACCCTAGCTTATTTTCTCTTCTTTTCTCTCAACCACTAAAATCTCTGTTCTTTCTCTTTCCTATTTCTCTTCTTCTCCCTCAATTCACGTTATCTCCTTCTCTTAAATGTAAGACCACATTTCCTCTTTCAATCCTACCCTTAATGAGTGTGCAATGTCCATTTTGCCCTTCCTTATATACCTTACGTTCTTCATCCTTAAGTGTCTTGTTTAAAACACCCTTGAACATTCTTATAACCTTAACACTTTAATTCCACTTTCCCATTCAATAAATCCTACTAACTTTTACGTAATTATTAGCTCAAAAAATTTAATCTATCAAAACCTTAAAAATCATTTAAATCATGCTTATTCATCAAGAAAAAAAATTGGGGGCCAACAACTTCAGTAGGCATATTCATTAATCTCAAACAATAATTGAATGCCCCCTCAAGCAATTGAGGCTGGGAATCTAACTTGAGATGTCATACTTTAGTGAAACAATTCTATTTTTAGATCTTCTGGAAATAATAGCCTTATGTAAATAAAAAATATTTTTTTATCACCACTCTTCATCTATTCCATTTGAAATCTTTGTTTCAAAAAGGAAAAATCATATACAAGAGTTTTAGAAAAGTTATGCAAGACAATCCTCTCTGAATCCTATAATTTAGTGGATAGGGGATTGTTACAAAGATCTTGCTAAAAGCTCTTAAGGTCCTTCCTAGCAGTAACAAGATAATGAATATTACCAATATTTTCTTTAAAAAGTTACTTCATCTCTTATTTGATGAGATATCATTTCCTAGCACAAATAAATTGATTAGATCCATCGATTCTTGGTATTAAAGCATGCTATATGCCATCATCAAAGCCTGCTAAATCAACCAAGAAATCAATAAATTTGAAAGTCATTTTGGGACTTGTTACAGATGTTTAAGTAAGCATAGGTGAGTGATTTGAGAGATTGTTAGAGGAATAGGTAGAAAAATAATTTTGAAAAGCCACCACCCATTGAATTTTTTCAAGACTTTGATCTAACTTATTTATAATGAAACATGCTCCAGATTGTTTATTACGCCATGTAAAGAAGTTTCCACCAATTGGGATGTAAGTTAATTGAGCTTCATCAAAACATTTTCCTAAGTATGAAAAAGGATTTCCAACATATCTATGACCCTTTTACTTCATCAATTTTAAGGATAAAATTAAAGTCCCCATTGTAGATCCAAAAGTTGAAGATGTTTATAGTACATCTTTAATTTGATTCCAAAGAAAGGCCTCTGGTAAGAACTATTTGATGCATATATGAAGGATATGAAGAGTGGTTGAATTGAGTACCTCAAAGAAACCTTACGATTGATAATAAGGTCTAAAACCAGTCTAATGCGTGTTGACATTATCGAAGAAACATAAAGGACCACTATTTTTCCATTGGAGTGATGGATATGGTATGTGATTTCTCACCATTAAGCTAGAAAATAGTTTAGTATGTTGCAACTGCCTTCTTTAACATGAGATTCCAAAATACTAGCTATCACAACTTTATTATGCAAAACCATAGTTTTGATAAAAATTTTCTTATTAGGATCATTTACTCCTTTGACATTCCAAGTTAAGATTTTAATGAGGTAGGCTACACAGATGGAGTCTTCTTCTTCCTAGTAACAATTTCAAATTCTTGCTTGGAATTCTTTTATTTCTCAGTAGTTTTACTAGGGGTTCCAAATGAAATGCCTTCATTATTCATGTTCAAGTCTCTTCTTTGAGATAGTGGATCCATCAACTCTTATCTCTAACCTTTAAAAATGTGTTTGTGCCTGTATGGTTCATTTTTGTTTTGGTTATCACTTCCTCATCCATAGGTGGGTAGTTTACCTTATCTAAATTGACAATTATTGGCATATGAGGATCAATATTATTCTTTATCAGTTCTTGGTAATTACCTATTGTAAAGGGTTTCTAGTTGGTCTCCAAATTTTCTTATTTACAGGTTGTGGCTTCCATTAATAAGAAACCTTCACTTTTTCCACAATAGGTTATAGGTTTTCATTCAATCTGATGAATGGAATCACCCCAGTCAAATTAATCGTAGAAGTTAACATTATGTATATCCTTGAAAATTTAATTCTTTTAATCTTAGTTATGGTTTGATCCATATAGATGGGCTTTCCAATGTAGCTAGCAAGATCGCTAATATCACTTGTAATCCAATATTTCAAAGGCACATTATGTATATAGATCCATATGAGAATGTTTTCTTATTTAATCTCTACCAATTTTAATCCAGGTCTCCAGAATTAGAGTAGTAAGGGCTTGTTGTGTACATGCTAAGGTCCAACTTGAACTGCTTTCTTAGCTTCTTGCAAAATTTAAATAGAAAAACATTCTCATTATTCACAAGTAAATCCTGTAGTCCATGTTGCTTCTATTTGTTCATCACCCATTGCTTCATGAATGGAAAGACTATCCTCTTATTTAGAAAAAACCAATAATGGTTGACTTCCATCTATGAGTTCTAGTTTTAAGAAGTTCTAGGGTTGAGAAACGATCTTGTACTCAGATATTTTGTTGAGGTGGAGGAAATTTAGTTTCAAATTTGGTCTAAAATTACTAGCCGTTGCACCTAGGTCTTTTCAATTGGTTGAGGGATAGTCTTAAAAGTTTGATCATTGTAAATGGAAGTAACAATAGATTCCTTTAAAATGGGATGCTCAGGTTGTATACTAAAATGGTTTGATTTTAAAGGCAGGAAGGCTTCTGCATCCATAGGAACAAGCTAAGGACTAATGGATAAAAAGGAAGTCTAATAGATAAGGATTGCATAGGAAATTATAATTAGTTTAGACAAGAAGTTTGAAGATGGAGGTTCAAGGGAACTGTGATTATTGAGGAAAGTAGGGAGGTTAGAAGTTTGGTGTAACAATAGGATCATTACGTGAAAAAAAGTAAAGGAAAGAAACAAGCAAAGAAAGGAATAGAAAAGGGTGAGTCTAGAATAAAAAGAAAGCACTTAGCTAAGAGGAAGTGAAAAGTTCTACATAGGAGCATCCATTGTAGCGAAAGCAAGTGCATGAACAATAACCTGCAAAGGGAAGGAGAAGAACATCTATCTTGATTAAAGCACATTTTCTCTTTTCAACCCATTCTTTGAATATGACCCATTATGTTTCCAAATATGCTAGAAATTGATATAAGTTATAACCCTAAATTACATTTAGGATTAGATAAATTAAACTTATTTAATTTTTCTTTAATTTTCTAATTAAACAATTTATATAAATAGATAAATATTAACATCTAGCCACGCTTTATGACCGCAAAAATATTTAGGAATGTCAAAGTAGATTTGACTAATCTTTTCAATAATTATCTTTTTATAATTTAATTCTTTCATTAAATAATATTTGGATTAGATATAGAGCATTAAAATAATATCTACTCTATCTGAGTCTAATAATGTAAGTTTTCTAACATTAGTAATTGATTATATTAATGAAATATATAAAATATTTGCAAAGCATCATTCTACCTTGGATAAGAATTTCTTGAATCAATACTAATTGAGAACAATAGAATTCTCTAACATTAGTAATTGGTCATATTAATGAAATCTATAAAATAATTGCAAAGCATCATTCTACGTTGGTTAAGAATTTCCTGAATCTATACTAATTGAGAATAATAAAACATTCTCCCTAATTACTTTAGGGTGACGAATCCTACTAAACTGCCCTTGATTAGAATAGGTCATAAGTATTATGAAAACATAATAATCCCTATATGAGATAACTTTAGAGATCTAAAGTCAAAGGATCATATATGCAATCATCAAAATTAGATTTTTCATATACATATAAATAGTGTTCCAAATGGAATGATTATATGGGTTCAATTTCGTAAACTTGTTCTCTAACAGACACCAATATGTTTGTTTAAGTATCTTCATACTTTATTCTATAAGAATAATTACTTCATTTACAGGGAAGAAACACAACATATGTTAATCATTTTATGCTCTATTAATATCAGGTACTAATAGAATGATGACTAGGAATAGTGTAAGGATAATACAAAAAGGTAATATTAATCTCATTATTATGATCTCATCATGATTTGATTTGAAATGTGTGTGTGTGTATATATATATATATATTCCTTAAAAAATTATGTCACTAAACTACAACAAGCTGATTGGTTATAAGTTAAACTAAAAAACTTCCTCCCATTAGCTTTAAGAACTCGTCCCTCTTTAGCTCCTTTTGAGGTAGCTCACCTTGTAGCCTATCTCACTTTTATACTAACTTCTTCTCTTCTTCCATTCCTTTAAAGCTTCTTAGTCCTCTCGTAAGCTCTCCCTTAAACCTACAACTAAGTCAATAATCTCAAATCTAAGCTTAGTTGCAAGTAAGTCGTTGAAGAATCCTCTATTGTTAAACTATACTTCCACACTCTAACTAATATTCCATAGTTCCTCCTACTTTAGAGTGTTAAAGAAAGGAGTGAGCATTGACACTATTTAGGTTCTTTATAGGAAAAAGACATGTATTTTGTCTAATCAATTCTAGGCAGTGAGCTTATAGAAAACAATGGAGCTAAAGGAGGTTATCTTTAATGGATATAACCTATTCTTATCCAGTTTCAACTTAATCATAAATGATCAGAGGATAATTAAGGTAGGCACTTATCTTTTTAATAACATGTCAATCATTATTTAAGTCTGATATCCTATTTTGCATAGAAGATAGTTAAATAGAAATAATTCCCTTATAGATAAACATTCATTGTATTACTTTAAAATATTAGCCTAAAAAGGGTCAGAGCCATTAGGATAGTTTCATAGGAAGGCTTTAATGCATGGATGAAGCTACTAATTTAATGAAAAGAATATACTATGATAGACATTAAATTTCCTTAACATTCTGACAGAAGAAAGGAACTCATGATTCACCTACACTAATTATTCTCTAGTGATATGCCAAGGAAATTGAAAGAGAAAAGAATTAAAACCATTAGGTCCTAGAGCTTTCTTAGGACTCAAACTAAACAGGCAATTTTTAATTTCAAAATAGGTAGCATCCCTATGGAGATCCTCCAACGATTTATATTTAAGGGGACTAGAGTGATTTAATAGATCAACAAGAATTCGGGGATAGATTATGTAGCTTAACCTTGCCTTTTATAGAAGTAAGGAGCTATGATCTTAAAGAACCTTGGAGTACCCCTCAAGTTCTCTAAGCTCTCTTAACTTTAATTCCGTATTACTAGGATCCATATAACACAAAACTTCTAAGTTCTTAAGCTTTACCTTTACATCTTGTAGTCTCTGAGGAGAGGAAGAACCACTTTCCTTAAGAAAGCTCTTCACTATGACTTTCAACAACCTTAGTTTCCTCAATAGTTGGTATGAATTGCAACATGGAATCCACATCTCCCAAACATCCCTTATTATATCCACAAACCCCTCCTTATAGACTAGGAAATTAAAGAAACTAAAAGTAGCATTTTTAGACCAAATCTATTGGCTTAAACACTTCTATGAATAAATGATATGAACAAAGTGTAGGACCAAAGTGTGTAAAGGTTATAGACCTGTCCAAGCTTGATTAACCAACACCTTATCAATCTTTCTCCTGGTAAGCTCCTACCTTGCTACTTATTATTCCAAGCAAAGCAATAATCAACAAACCTTAAATCAAATACTTTTAGCAAACCTAATATGGACTCCAACTCACTACCTATAGCATTATTTTTTACTATATCTCTTTGACATGACATAATTAAAATCGCCTACAATAGTCTAGGAATTAACCATGTGTGATTTAATAGCAACAAGATTCTCCTATAACTTTTATTTTTGGAAAGCACAGTTAGAGGCATAAGTGATTGTTAATTCAAAGGAAATTAAGGAAAAATAAGAAGATAAAAGAAGGAATAAAACTTTAAGTCTCGATCTATAGATTCTAGAAAATTGGAGTTGATATTGAACTTGCCACTTTGATCTCCTTTTTTATGATGTGCAACCTTCTTTTTGAAATTTTTCTTTGGCTTAAATACTTCTTGATCCTTATAGGGATTTCTCACTTTTTTTAAATTTTAAAAATAACCCCGAAACGTCAAGAATAAAAAAATTTGTGAGCTGGAAACTATTTATGCATGATTATACATTATGGATGAACGATCGTGAATTTTTCTATTTGATGTTAAGTTGTGGTTTATTGTAGGAATTACAATTCATTATCATAGCCATTGCTCACAATGGAAGGATGGAGTGCACAACATTTTTATGGGAGCCATAATATGTCTTCGCAAACTATGACATCACCATATGAGAGAGTGAGATCTTCTCATATGTTTTTGGAAGCTCAACCAATATTTAGGCCATATTGTGACCCTTTTTAGGAGTTATCATTACAATCATGAATGTTGAATACCAATATATAGATGGGAGCAACCTAATATGTATAATCAACCTCATGGTGTAGGGTACGAGAACATTTTACAATTTAGAATGGAGCAATTCTTACACTTATGAACGGGATGATTATGCTCCAACTATATATTTACGATATCAAGAACCTTTAGTTAATAAGCCAACTTTGGAAGATAAATTAATGAAAATCCCTACCGAAATGAAAGTTGAATGACACAAATTTGAGAGTGAAGAAAAGGTAAGGGTTAGCTTCATGAAGAAAAGGTAAGGGTTAGCTTCATGAATAGAAAGTTCCAACATGATGCATGCAGACTCTACCCTTGAGGCTACCCACTAGGGTTCCTAGGAAATCATAAACCTAGAGCTGCTCTGATACCACAAGATGTC
>JANZLF010141910.1:0-11544 GCA_026546835.1 Erythroxylum foetidum | reverse complement strand
TTAAAAACTGAATTAAAAATTTAGATAATTCAAAATTTTTACTTTAAACCTACCAGATGGTTGCTTTTTAGGCTTATGTACAAATTTTAAATTTAAAAGAACTTTAATTTTAGGCTAATTATTTAAACGAAAACTCTGACCATAATTTAAATCCTTTTATTAAATATATAAAGGTATGACTGTGTACTATCATATCTCTCTAGACTTCGCTTTATTGCGAGACTTCAAATTGAATGTAATGATGATGATAAATATAAATTCAAATCAATTTTCATTTGATTCATTAAATTTAGTATATGATCCCAAATCTAAAGGAGAACACAATTTCAATTAAGATTTGTTATAACATGCTAAACTTTTAATATATGATTTTGTATAAAAAGAGTGAAGTGCATACTTCAAGCCATCGATGCGACAGGATCACCTTGGTTGCAATCAGCAGCAGCCATGTTTCTCTGAACTTTCTTGTAGGAGTATCTCTTAGCCAGGAGAACATAAAGTAACATATTAGCTGCTGTTATGCCTGCCAAAAGCCAGTAAAACTTGTCTAATCGGCTGCTGTTCAAGTCCTTGCCAAACCAGCTCCGGCCAGCTTTTCCGGTCAGGTGATCAACCAAGGTAATCAGAAGACTGCTTATGAAGCTTGCAGCTCCAACCACACTAAGATAGAAAGCAATTCCTAAACTTCTCATGGAGTCAGGAACTTGGTCGTAGAAGTACTCCTGAAGTCCTACCAATGTGAACCCATCTCCCAAGCCGATGATCAGGAACTGTGGAACTAGCCAGAACACACTCATTGTGAGTGAACCCTTCAGTGGATTTCTGTCGACAAGGTCGAGTCTTTTCCTCTCCACCATTGCAGCAACCACCATTGTTGTTAGAGAGAAAACCATCCCAATGCCGATTCTTTGCAAGATGTTGACTCCTCGCTCGTTTCCTGTCATCTTCCTTAATACTGGAACAAGTATTTTCTCGTAGATGGTGAGGGAGATGAACATTCCGATTGGGCTGAGACCATAGATCCAGGCCGATGGGATTTGGAAGCCATTGCCAATGTGTCGATCCAGTGTAGTGCCTTGTTTGATGAAGAATGTGGTGGTTTGTGCTACGCAGATACCAAAGGGCAATGTAGCCATCCAGATTGGTATCATATTAAGAATAAGCTTCAGTTCCTCAACGTTGGTCACGGTTTGAAGTCTCCACGGATTTTTCTTCTCTGCAGAATTTGCTTCAGTGGATTTAATTATAGCTGCTTTGTCAAGAAACCTGCAAATCAGAATCAAGGATTGTTATTAATTACAGGATTGATTTGATCCTGTATATCAAGTTGTACTAGACAGTAGAATTTTGATTACACAAGCTTGTTGGTATGACATAGAAGTCTTCCTCGTTTCATTTGTAACTTAGGCACCTCATAAAGTTCTGCAGAATTGGAAGGACATTGCAGATTTCTTTTTCTGATAGCAGCTACAAGAACTTGCAACAATGGTGTTAAAGGGCTTCCTGTAGGAACCCTGTATCTGTAAAATGGCCTTCCCAGAATTAAGATTACTAGTGACATGGTCATTACAGCAGTAAGAACGATGTCTGCAACACCCCAACTGACATGGTCTTGCACATAAACGATTAAGGTCACACCAAGCAATACTCCACTACAAAGTCCACAGCCCCACCAGTTGAAGTATGACATCTTTTTCCTTCTTTCTTCGCTGTGATCATCGTCGAATTGGTCTGCTCCAAAGCTCTCTAGTGCAGGTTTGTGGCCTCCAGTTGCTATGGAGATCAAGTAAATAGCAATATAGAAAACCACTTCGTGAACTTTCCTTGGTTCATGACACACAGCCTCGTTACAAGGCTTTAGACTTGGCAAAAACCATGAAAGTGTCAACAAGATCAATCCCTGTTTGCCCAAATGAAAAATCAACGGAGTTAGAAAGTCGAACTTCATTACATCTTCAAAGGTCAAAAGTTAGTGGAAACAGAAGCTCTGATTACCAGAATATAGACAATTGCAGAAACAAAAACTGTATAGAATCTGCCCAAGTGAGCATCAGCTACAAAGCCTCCGATGAGTGGCATCAATGTGGTGACACCAGACCAGTAGTTAACATTCCTGGCAGCAATCTTCAGGTCTTGTTGAATAACCTTCGTGATATAAATAATCAAGCTTGTGGCTATTCCATAGTTAGTCAACCTCTCACTGAACTCAATTGCTGTCAGAAAATGAAGAACACTTGGTTAAGATACATCAAACAAGATTGGTTTCTGATAATTTTTTTTAATCACAGAAACAGTAATAGTAGGGTTACATCAGTCATAAGTTCCTCAAGTTTGCCCATAGCAAGTGATGATAGAATCGAAATATATGAACTTTATGATTCTGCATTCTCCATGTCAAATGGAGAATCATAAACATGCAATTACACAAGTTGGAAGCGCATGCCAGATTACTATTAAAAGCATTCTTTATGTAAAGCTATGTTCTTCACATCTTACCAATTATAAATTTTGCAGCTTTCCACACCCCAGTTGAAGATCTGAGAGGAATATTTGCTTTATGATCGATAGAGGAATCGTATACCCATTTCTGTTCATCAACTTCTTTTCTCTTCTCAAGTTCCATGTCTTTTAAGCTATATCAGAAGGTAATATCAAATGGGTTTTTTAGCTTACAGAAAATATCAGAAGATCCAATAAGATAATATGGATTGTGAACTGAAGAAGAAGGTGTTTATATAGAGGACCTCTCAGTAGTTCGTGACAGGTTCTTCGACCAACGTCACCTTAAAGAAACATGATCAAATGATCAACGTTCCCCGACAAGACATCAATGTCAGTTTTCAGATAGGAATAGCATCATCAGTTCTCTAATCTCTATCGACTGAGTTGGGATGCATTAATTAAAACCTTGGAAGTGTTCTGTTCTTACAAATTGATTCTCAGCTTCAGAATCCAAATTCTCTTTTGCCAAACAAAAAAATGGTCCCCAAGTCCCAACGTATCGTAAAATTCCCGGTCGACGGTATTATGTCCACAAACTGCAAGCTTTTTCGAAGAATCGAACTTGAGATGGAATGTGTGAAAATGCCAATTATGCTGCAAATTATACTTAAATATGGGTTTATATTGATTCAGAGATCAATGTCGTACTTTAAGTTTGCTCCTCATGAAAAATTCAACCGGTTTGAAAGATTTATTCCTAAAATTTTTGAATTGTTTAATTTTTAATTCGATTTATTTTACTGACTCTTGTTATTAAAAATTAATCAGTTTCTTATTGATAAGCTAATTTTTCTAAATTAATTATATTTTATAAATTAAAATAAATTAATTAATTTCATTTAACAATATCTTTTTTAATTAAAGATTAATTTTTTTAATTAATAAGAATATTATTTTTCAATCATATTTTAAATTCTTTAATTTTATTCAATGTCTAGCCAGTTTTATAAATGTCTAATACTTGTTGAATCTTTTAAAACTAAATCGGAAGTTAAACCGGTAAAATAAAAAGTTTAAGGTTTAAAAGGTTCCCAATGATATTAAACTGTCATAAAACTATACAAAAATTGAATGAAGTTAAAGAATTAAAAAAATACCGATTTAACAATAAATGTTATTAAACTAAATTAAACCGAAAAATTAAAAACCAAACCAAAAAATTAACTGGTTCAAAGTTTTTACTATCATATCGACTGAACTGATTCAGTTTTTAAAATATTGGATACAATACAAAATTATTCAAATATTTGTATTACTAAACAAGAATTACCAATCACATAATAAATTATATTAATCTAAACAAAATAAAATTTATTTAAATAAAAAATTAAGAAAACCCTTGCTCTACCCAAAATTTAATTTTGCTGTTATTTTATCTTAAAATTTGGTGGATCAAAATAACAACTTGATTCGATAAGCTCGTGCTGCGACTCGAATTGACAAAAAAGAAAATCTCTGCTCTTGCCTAAAAACATAGATATCATTGACCGAGCTTCGTTAAATTTTTGTGTCATTTTCTTTATTTTCAATATTTTTGTGATTGTGTGTGTTATTATTATTATTATTTGTCCTACAAATTTTATTGTTATATCATGATGATTGCTTGTTAAAATTCAGCTAGGTCTCCAATCTCCATGATTGCTGTCTCGGATGTCCAGAAAATTGTTTCCCATTTTCCAAAAGTAATACTAATAATGTAGATATGGTTTGACCTTAGATGTCATGGGTTTGAAATATTGTAGCACATGTCTTGAAGTCAAATTCTTCCAAATTAAGGCATAAGATAAGGGTCTTCTAGGCAATGATTAAGAAATTTAACAAGTTCGAATAATTTATTCGTAAATATTTTGAACATTTTAATTTTTAGTTCAGTTTTAACTTTTTTAGTTTAATTTATTTTAATAAAATTTGATGATAAATATCGATTAATTTATTAATTAGCTGGTCAATTTCTTAAATTAATAAGTTCTTATAATTCAATTAATTTTCATTTAAAATTTTTATTAAACTTTAAAATTTTAATAAATAAGAATAATCTTTTTCAACCATATTTCAAAATTTTTATTTTTACTTAATCTTTAGTTGATTTTATAACGGTTTAATACCGATTAAACTTTCTAAACTTTAAGTCTCTTTTCTTACCAGTTTAACATCTGGTCCAATTTTTAACATATCATGTGTATGATATGATTCCTCATGTTTGGAGTTGATTTATAAGATAGTTTAATTTGAAATTATGGTCAAATTGATATGTAAGGCTGAGTTTAATTTTAAAAAATCTCCGGTGGATTTGTATGGATATGGTTAACCTTCGTTGTTCAAAGGTCATGCTTTCTTCATGATAATCATTACTAAGAAAGCATTACCATTGAATAATGATATTATTACTCAAAGGTAATTAAAATTTAATTTAATTTAATTTGATGACTTGGAAGAAAGGAATGCCTTATAAGATCGGAAGAAAAGTGATAAAAAAAATATGTCAGAATTGACTCTCACTAAAACAGTTGCTAGAATTAAGAAAGTCTGGAATAAGAGGATAAGGGTAAGCGATACCTTTTAGAATCCTCGGGTCTTATACTTATCACATAGGAAGTCTAACCCAAATGACCTTTATGCCTTGGTGAGTAGGTCACTCAATGAAGACTCTTAGAGTGACTAACGATAAAAAGAGTCGGTCTTTACAAGATGTAAGGTACTAGCAGATATGAGCAACCATCAAGCACGTCCTTATGTATTGACTTCTAATTCTATTTATTTAAATTTTTTGCATATTAGTTTTTGCTTATTTATTTCTGTTAACCTGCATCACTATTTTTCTGTCACATTTGTATGTAGGTCTATCGGAAACAAATTTTTTATTATGTAAAAATAAAGTTGCATACTATCAAATCCTTCAAATTCTGCTTCACTGCAAGATTTCAGACTGAATATGATAATAAAGATGATGACGACTTGGATCTGAACAAATTGAAGGCAATCTTTACTTATTGGGCTACCTTTTCAAGAACAAATTGTCACTAAGCCTAATATCCTAATTGGTGGATCAAATGGGCACGTGATAAATTATCCGAAACAAGAAGATTAGTCTAGTTTTCTTTAATGCAATTCAAACCACAACACCACACTAATTCCTTTGTTTAAAGATTAATTAAGCACATAACAATTTAACTCTACGAGTAAACCTACAGTTTTATGGCTCTAATCAACTTGAACTTCATTGCAATGTCATTCATTAAACATGGATGATGTACACTTATCTTCTCAATAATACGTTCAACGCTTTGGTCTAATCGTCTAAAATTATAATTAATTAATAATTTAATAATAAGAATTATTAAAGTAAATCGAATCAGGAAGTTAAAAATTAAACTAAAAAATTAGCTGATTTATAGTTTTTACAATTAAACGAGTCAAACTAATTTGAATATTTAATTATTCGGGTCTTCAAATATATAATTTAGCAATTATTACAAAGAATTAGGCAGTGTATATAAAAATAATTAAAAATTAGTTATTTCAATGAACCATGTGTTTCTTATTTTGTTTCCTCCTCTAATGAACCTCAAATGTCATGTTTACTGAAAAGCAAAGATGAACAAAAGGAAAAGAAAACATCTTTAGCTGAAAAGAAGCAATTGGAACACAATAGACGTTTCCTTCTTGTGCAATATCGCCGTCATCACTACTTTGTCCATGATCATCAGATTGCTTTCTTAAACTGGCTTTGGCAATCAGATGCCTGTCATTGTCAGATCAAGCTCGCACCAGTTATGAAGAATCATTTTGCGATCTTATCATCTTGGAAAGTTATAAAGAGCGTACAAAAACAAGTTTCAGTAAAGGGGACTTCGTTGCTCTTCCTCCAGGAATATGTCCGTGGAATCTTGGCCACAAGAGTTAATCACATGTTGCACGTTGCATGAGATTTGCCTCAGTAAGCAGTTCCGGATAATCCTCTGATAGAGAGACGAGTCTTTAGCAGCCAATATGGAGTAGGATTCACACTATACTTAGAATTCATTCCAAACCATTCTCTGGATTCTAATCTTGAGCATGAGCTTCTTGACCATGGAGATGGATCTGTCTATGCTGTGGAAATGAAAACATGATTTTTGATGCTATTGTCTTGACTTAGGTCTGAAATTAATAAACAAAACTTTGGACTCAAAAAGGTGGAACGCCCACCCTAGGCGCCCCCACACTCCGACCCGACATTATGTGAGGGAGGTAAATCACGGTTTGATCCCAGCCAGCTTCTCGAAAAGGCGGCCCAATGCTCGGTACGCACAAGGAGTTGCCACATTAGATGAGCTCCCACACTGCCGCTGTCGAGACTCGAACCCGAGACCTTGGACTCACTTTCCTTCCCAAAGATCAACTGGGCTACCCATGCGGGCAAAAGGTGGAACGTCCATCCTAGACGCCCTACACTCCAGCCCGACATTATGTGAGGAAGATAAATCACGGTTTGATCCCAGCTAGAAGTAAGCTCAGTATAAGAAGACGTTCCAAATTCAAAGTATCACATATATCCAACATAACTTGACGCAAATTTAACTTACTCCCATCCGAATCAAATTCAAAGGTCTTTTTTTTTTCCTTTTTATTGTTTGAACCCTCTTTTTTGCGTTCATGTCGAACCTAAAGTTTGACTTATAGGTAGAAAGGGGTCGGAAGGAGCCCATAATTCTTATGGTCCATACTTGACCTGATTTTAGGCTCATGGATAGGTTGAAAAACGGTTTTTTTATTATGTAAGAGTAAAGCTACGTACTATTAGATTTCTCTAAATATCGCTTTATTAAGAGACTTCGGACTGAATGTATGATGATGGATAGGTTGGAAAAACCCCAAACATAACCTAACTTTGTTTCTAACTACTAAACAAAGTTGATGTTGTTTTGTTTAACTTGACAAAATTAAGTTATTTTGTTGAAAAAAGTGATGATATTTTGTTAAATATAATAAACTGATATTATCTTGGTCTCTAAAATTTAGTGCTTCATTTATTAAATAAAATAATGTTGTTCTATTAAATTTAATAAAATAACATTATTTTAGTTTAGACCAATTTATAAAGTTACAATCCAAACTTGCCAATTTAAAGCCTAAAAAATGATTTTTTAAAATAGAACTTGTCATTTTATTAAATTTAACAACATAACATTATTTTAATTTCAATTAACCCAACCAAATTATAAATTCGTGTCCGATCTTGACTCAATTTAAAGCTTGAATCAAAGTTTGATCTGATTTTTAATTAAAATTAGTTTTATCATTAACTTCACATTAGATTAAACTCGAAGTATTTTATCTTTTGGCCACACATTATCACTTTAGAGTGTTATCTTGCTTGTGAATGCACTAAGCTATGGATTCAATGATGAATAACACGTGATTTTGGAGCTGTGAAAAGAATAAAAAGATGTGTGTCAAAACGTTTTAAGTAATGATCCTGTTTCCTACGTAACTTGCTCAGTCAGATTTGAATATTATTTATATAAAAATGTAACATAACTTTTAAATATGAACCGAACTAATTAAATTAACTTAAATTAATAAATTATTATAATTACCTTAATAATTATTATGTTAATAACATTTTATTAGTCCACTTCTAATGTTTATATTGCATGTATTTTGTTATTATTTTTGTTAAAAGTATATTTTGAATCTCTAACGTTTATAATAAAATACAACTTGAATCTTAACGATTTGAAGCGTTCAAATTGAATTATAATATTTTTTAAACATTCAGAAAAACTTTAAATGAACAAAAATTTTGGTGTGATTAATTTTTTGTTAATTAAATGTCATGTAAAAGTTGACTTGATATTATTTTTATATTTTTAAATAAAATATAAGTCTCACTATTACATCTTTTAAAAAATTAATCAAAAAATAAGCTTCATTGTCAAGTCGCAATAAAACCTACAATCTTGTAAGTAATTTAGTTAGTTGGATCAAACCGATGAATAATTGGATCAAATTAAATACAGATGGAGTAATTAAACAAGGGTATAACATTGCTACTACTGGAGGATTAATTAGAGAACGCCACGGACAGTGATGTGGTGGATTTCTACAAAACATTGAAAGAGGTTCGCCTCTAACTGTTAAATTCTACGGAGTTTACTCGGGCCTTACAATGGCATGAACGCTTGGATATCGTCGTATTGTAGTTAAAGTTGATTCGTTAGAGGTGATTAACATTCTTTCCTCATCTAATATAGTTTTGTCTGAGGATAACTTTTTGATGGCAGATACCCATGGTTTAATCCATCGCTTACGGGAGGTGCATTTTCAACATGTATATCGTGAAGGAAATCAATGTGTTAATAACCTAGCTTCTCTAATAGTTTTATCCAACCTAAGTTTGCATATACTTCAGGAGCTTTTAACGATCGTTATAGAGCTCATCTACAGAGATAAGTAAGGAGCTTTATGCTACAGAACATTTGCGCTAGTAGGTGTTTGTAGTTTAAGTTGTGTAGAGTTTGTTGGTTTTATTACCATTTGCAAGCAAAAAGAAACCACATTTACCTAATAAAAAGTTAACTCTCTTAAAATATTCATCTATTCAGAGTTTATTTTAAATATTTTAAAAACATCAAGTTTCAATTTAAACACTTCTAAACTAAAACTCAAAATTTTTAAAAAATAAAAATTAAATATCATAAACTTTTTCTGCGACTTTTTGAACTACTCTTTTATTCCATATCTGTCTTAAACAACTATTACGCTAAAATCATCTATCCTTTTTGTCCTGTAACATTTGTGTTGTTATTTTGTCTTGAAATATGGTAAATCTAAATAATAACTTGATCCGATAAGCTCGCGGTGTGACCCGAATTGAAGAAAAACAGAAATCAACGTTAGACTTGAGGCTTGGGACTTGTTTTGATAGGACCAATTCGGTTGGACCGGTTTGGTTTGGGATACACAATAAAACCCAGATGTATAGATTCCATTTGTATCGTTTTCTTCACAGTGAAATTTTCTCTACTTTGCTCGAGAACGTAAGCATCATTGGCCGAACCTCGTTAAATTTTTGTGTCGTTATTCTTTATTTTCGATGCTTTGAGTGTGTGATTGTGCGCGTGATTATTATTGAGATTTATCTAACAGTTTGCGAACACAAAATAAAACACACAACTAGAATTTGGCCTGTGGTAAGGTAATAAATATGTCATATTTTGACAATTATTTACCTGATCATCCTGCATGAACACAGAACACACATATGGTGCATTTCAATCATCAAAATGCTTGCTAATCATCACAATTTGCACTTGGAGAAAGTGCCAGACCTCCATGGAAAGTACAAGGGAAACACTGCTGTTACTTCTCATTTCACAAATTCAGAGTATCAACTGGTTTTTGAAGGATCAACCAATTTAGCAGCGATCCAATGACAACCAAAGTACAACAATTCAAGCTCAAATGCCTTTCCTATGCTCACTTTTCGATTGGAACCCATAGGTACCATCCCGTTGCAGCCTCATATCATAAATTTCAGAGTTGGCATTTCTCGAATTCATTCGACGTTCCCTCTCATTAATCCTACCATTACTTTTACTTCCACTACTCTGGCTATTCACTTCTCTTTGCTTTCTGTTAAACCCAACTTGCCCTGAATCCAACTCACTAGAACCATACCTATGTCTGCTCCTATTCATCTTCTTCCTAAATTTACCATCTCTTCTCCTATTCATACGATTACCTTCAGTCAATTCACCAGATTGGACTCTTCTTTCAAACCCATCTTTAATTCTCTCTTGATTCTCATTTTTCAAACCTGAATTCAACTCCTCCTCATCAGAATCACCAAGCCCAGAAATTTTTTCATAAGGCTTAATATTATGAACGACTCCTTTAAGGAAAAACCTAGCAGAGGATATCCCATCAGGAGTCTCAAACAACTGGGGCCTGTCTCTCTCCGAGCACATGTCGAACCCACCCGGTCTCTGAAACCTGTCGGCCAAAACCTTAACTTGTTCATCGACACTAACAGAGAACAAGTTGGGAGCTTTTTTAACAATCTCCCATGGTCGTTCAAGCTCCGAAATTGCTGCTTTAAGTTCAGCTCTCTTTCTCATCTCGTAAATTTGTCTCTCGCGACAGAGCCGAGCTTTGAGGAGTTGTTTTGCTTTCTTCACGTGCATTCGCTTCCACTGCCATTTGGACACGCCGTCGGGGTAGGTTCTTGGGCCGCCACCCATCCGGATGACGGTAGTCCGGCGAGTAGTGGGCGGCGGCTCGTGGAAGGAGAGCTTAGAGAAGGAGAGTGAGGTAGGCTAAAATTTTAGGTTTAAAAATTTTCAAAATTGCAATTAGGTCTTTAGGATTTTTAATTTTTACGGTACCGGTCGAAATTTTTCGGAATCGACGGTACCGACCGGTATTTTTGGCCAGTACCGATGAGGCTTGTTTCGTTCCGGATTTCGGCCGGTATCGGCCGGAACGGAACGAAATTCCATACACTGATTATTATCATTAGGAAATAATATTACAAATATTAATCTTATCTTATGAATATAACATACAAATTTATCATCTTATTTTAGGGATAGTTAAATACATACTAAAACATAGTATGTGAATTGATGAGAGAATAACCATTACTCAAGATAATGTGAAATTGTCAGTGTTTTAGGTACATTTTTTCAATGTGTCATCATTATCATCATCATACCCCAAAGTCTCGCAATGAAACAGGATTTGGGAGGGCCTGATAATACGCAGCCTGACCCCTATATTGTAGAGAGGTTGTTTCCAGTAGACTCACATGCATATATGACATGATAATAATGATGTAGGTTACAAATAATAAATACGTAAAGATTGAAAGTACATCCAAATATATACCTGATATAGACCATAATCTGCTATTACCTTGCATCTTGCCAAGACCAGCTTTTCTCGGAGCGAGCTGCGCGAAGAGTCTTCCCTTATCAATGCCCTAACCCAGCGTTTGGTTACCGTCTGCGGACGTGAAGACGGATGACGAGGACCAAAAATTTCTGTCCGAAGGTGCGT
>JANZLF010141812.1:0-11557 GCA_026546835.1 Erythroxylum foetidum | reverse complement strand
AAAGATTAATGCTATCTTGATTTGCACAATTCTTTTATTGAATATCAATCCCAAAATACCTGAAACAATTTCTTAACAAATTCTATACATTTTATTATTATCAAAACATAAGTGGAATTTAATTTGTCAACCACCATTGGTCCAACAAAATTCGCATGCCTTCAATGTTTTGATCTTGTTAGTGGGTTACTCACTTACTCGAAGTTTGAGTAGTTGGTTGAGTTGGGTTGACAATAGGATGTTGTTTGTAAAGATGGATTAAAATTTTTTTTAGTGGGAGCAAAATTTTAATAAAAACAAAATTTTATTTTTTAATAAGATCAAAATTTAAAATAATAATTTTTTATGCAAAATTTTTTAAAAGTAGTGAAGGCAAGGGCTTCCACTTGCCCTTAGTGTAGCTCCATCCCTAATTGTATAAATGAAGTCTTCCAAAATTATAATTTAAAAATTAATCAAAATTATGAATGTTCTATAGTAAAATCATTTTTGCGTATCTGTCTCCTCTATTATGTAATTTTATTGCTTGAATTAGTACCTTGTGTTATGTCATAATTCTAATAATCTTATCCAAATTTACAGAGTGGAATATTTTATTATCCCTAATCTTCTTAATTCATCTTGATTATTGTAAGAGGACGACTAGTAAAAAAAACTATGTGGTAGTGGTTTGGGAGGTTCTTTATATATCAGCAACTGGATGCCTCATGGGCATTACAAGTCTTACGTGGAGTCACTCAAACAAGATAATACATCTATCAAGATATATACTCTTTAAATCTTAACTCTCATACTCATAGGCTTTACCACTCTCTAGTAAAGTCTATCTATCTCTTAATTTTACTCTAGTTTCATGCATTTTATTTTTTAGGCTTAATATATAGATTTGAAGACATTATTTATGCTGTATTGCCTTATAAAGGACTTAGTGTTAGCACTACTAATTTTGTTGATGAAATTATTAAAAGCTTAATTTCTTACAAAACTAATATCTTCATTTTTTTGTTACAGATAAATGGAAGGAAGCTCAACTACTCCTGATCAAACTACTTCAGGAAGATATAATGACCAATCTTGAACTCATACTGTATTAGTCCCAGGTATGAAAAATCATACAATTTGCTTGCTTTGTAACAAACATTTGAAAGATGGAGGAATCACTCGATTGAAGAAGCATTAGGTTAGGGTTAAAGGAGATATAGAACGCTACTTTCGTTAACTTATGACTTACATTTTTTGGGGGGATTAATTCGGAAATGATGTTTCAGAATTTAAAAAATTTACAATTCGGATTTAAAGTTAATATGTAAGTGTAACAGGTTGTGAATGAAACTGTAGCACATTTGAATTTATCCACTTCCAAAACAGAAAAAAATTGAAGCATAAGAGGTTGAATGATTTAGTTTTTGTTCGTTACAATTTAAAGTTTCAAGAAATGTATGCTATTATCATTATTAATTTTGATCTAATTTCTTATAACTTTCTAATAATTAAATTATATTGTTTACTAGGAGTCTTAATAGCATAAATGGTTCAATTGATCTAATTTTCATTGATAATATTGATCTTTCGGTGGATTGAGTTTCTAAAGAACTGAATTTGGTAAATGTCAATGACTTGGAAGATGACCTTAAATGGGAAAACATTGACATATTATTTGGTGCAATAAATTTGAACGATAATGACGATGAATCTCCTCTCAATGATGAGAATTTTGCACCAAATGATAATTGGGGTTAGTGCAATCATAGCGAGTATCCTTTCGTTGATGATTAAATTTCGTTCCCGGTTGTTTTTGTTTTCCTCTTCTTTTAATTTTACTTATAATTGATGTTTACGTTAAATTCTACATATGTATTGTAATTATAAATGTTTTTTTTCCATGTTTAACTTCTACTTGATTGTTTCCTCGTTATGAATTCTTTTTGTAAATTGTAATAATTAAGGGCATTTATTGGATGTTTTAATATAATTATTATTTATTAAAATGATAAAATTGTACTATTGTAATATTTTAAATACTTTGTATTATTCTTAATTTTATATTTGTATTATGATGATTATCTTTTTATATTAATTGTGATTATTATTTATATGTGAAATATTTAAAAATTATTGTTATTTTATATTAATTGTAATTATTATTTATTATTATAATTTTTAAAAACAATGTTGATGTAAACTTATAAAGTATAAAGTACAATTATACAATATATCAATGAATTATTTTGTAAATTTTAAAAAAATTTAGAAATTATTTCATAAATTTAAAAAATTACCTAATATTTAATATTAAATGATATCGATATAATATCTTACTAAAATATAATTTAATACCAAATATGATGTAGTATTTACAACTTAGATATATAATCTAAAACGTATTAAGATATTAGTCATTTTCTCGAAAAATAAAGGATTAAAAATAATTGATTGTGATATCTTTTTAGTTGATTTGATCAATTAATTGATTATGATATCTTTTCATTCGATTTGAGCTTATCTCAAATCATAATTTCAGTTAAAGCAATTTATTTATAATTTCGAGTGGCAAAATACAGACTCGTTTTCTTCCCTCCTCCTTTCCAATAAGCGATGACTTCATCAATCGTCTCCTCCTCCACCTCTGTAGCAGTTATGGAAAAAGCCCTAGGCATTCAACCGCCTTCTTCATTCTTCCGCCTTGCTTCATCCGTCTGCGTTTCCTTTAACGGACGTGTATCTCCTTCTCATTCCGTTTCCGACTGCTTCAAGTCTTCTCGTTTCCCCACCCTCAAATGCTCTGCTTCAACTTCTTACTCTCTCGGTATCATTTTTCTTCTTTTTGCTTATCTGTTTTGCTTGGTAATCGAGCATATATGATCAGTTCTGGTTTAGATTAGGAATTGCATTCTTTTCTTTTACCTATTGTTGATTGAATTGAATTATCTTGTTGAAAATTGATCAATGTGAGATTCATATCCAACAGATTTGTCTGCTTTAGACCGTCCATTGATTTCGAGTTCTCTCCTGCACTTTTTGTATTTGCTCCAGTCGACATTGATAAGTTTCAGGAAGCTTCCACAAAGGGCAACTTGATACCTGTATACAGATGCATCTTCTCTGATCACCTTACTCCTGTGCTAGCTTACCGTTGCCTTGTCAAGGAAGATGATAGAGATGCTCCAAGCTTCCTGTTTGAATCTGTAGAGCCTGGTCTCGATGGTTCTACTGTGGTAGGGGCTTTCGTTTACACATGTTCTTTTCCTTACAAGTTGCACGGATTTTGTAAATTTTCTTTTGATAAACTGTCTTAGGGGCGGTATAGTATAATAGGGGCTCAGCCAAGGATGGAGATTGTGGCAAAAGAAAACATGGTTACTATTTTGGATCATCATGAAGGGAGTAGAATTGAAGAGGTTGTTGAGGATCCCATGGTGGTTCCTAGGAGAATCATGGATGGATGGAAACCACAACTTCTTGATGAGCTTCCAAATGTGTTCTGTGGTAAAAGAAGCATTCAACTAACTAATTCGACATGTTTGGTTGCATTGCAGCCATGTTCGTACTCTTTAAGAGGATTGAATTTTCTTTATTAGTATTCATTTTAGTTTTGCATTTGTTACCCCTAAATTAAGGATTCTTTGTTGCACACACTTGTTTAAGTTTTGCTTATCGCAATGCTATAGCTGCTACGTAGAGGCAGACTTTAGTTTTTGCGGTATTGTTCTAATGTTTAAGATAGGGGCATTATGCAAGTATGTAAATAAGATCTTATCCTTTCTATACTATGATTCAACTCCCAAACATTTATATTGATCTAATTCTCAATAAAAAAGCATTTATACTGATCTAGAAGTTCATCTATCGCTGGCCAGGGGGCTGGGTCGGTTATTTCTCCTATGACACAGTGCGGTTTGTGGAGAAGAAAAAGCTCCCTTTCTCTGGTGCCCCTCCAGATGACAGGAATCTCCCTGACATACATCTTGGCCTCTATGATGATGTACTTGTGTTTGATCAAGTGGAAAAGGTAATACAATATTTTCCATGAATATCTTTTGTAGTTTGTAGACTGAATCAGGTTTTTTCTCTTTCACCCTGCCGACAAATTATGATTGTTAATAACTTTATTCTGCAAGTCTCTTCCCATCCCTTATTTGATTTGATTATTTTCTTCGTACAAATGAATTGGAAGTTCTCATTATAGCTTCACTAACTAATTCATTGCTGCAATACTGCTGTATGGTTATATTTGCTCCTTATGTCAGATAATGGATGCAATTGAAGGAATCAAACGTAGATGATTCGAGAAATAAGATGTATATGATCAAATTGATAAAACATATACACAAACATAATGTAGATATTGATAGGTACAACTGAAAATTCATTTTGTAATTGTTTTCTTCTTTTTGACATCAGAAAGTATATGTAATACATTGGGTGCGACTGGAGCAATATTCTTCAGTTGAAGAGGCCTTTAGTGATGGAGTGAATCGTTTGGAAAATTTAGTATCTAGATTGCATAATACCCCTCCGTGAGTAGACGATTATATATCTCACCTTCCATTACTTTTTTTTTCCCTGATGTTAACCAGTTCCATGCATAATGGTTAGTTCATTCTCAATTTCAGACCAAGGCTACGTGCTGGTTCCATTAGTTTGCCCACTCATCTACTTGGATCCAAATTGGAGGTGTCGAACATGACAAGTGAAGAATATAAGGAGGCAGTTTTGCAGGCTAAAGAGCATATCATGGCTGGTGATATATTCCAAATTGTGTTGAGTCAGCGTTTTGAACGTCGAACATTTGCAGACCCATTTGAGATCTATAGAGCCTTAAGGATTGTTAATCCAAGTCCATACATGACTTATTTACAGGTTTGTTACGTTTGTTGAATTTAGCCTAAAATTACAATTTTGAGTACTTTCTTGTGTGCTTGTCATCAGGCTAGAGGGTGCATACTAGTTGCATCAAGTCCAGAAATTCTCACACATGTAAAGAAGGTAATCACTAGCTAACGTAATATTATGTCAGAAAATGGATAATTGGTCTCTATTCCTGTCTTTATTTTGCTTGTATACTGACATGTTTCTACAGAATAAAATCACAAATCGACCTCTTGCTGGAACTACTAGAAGGGGGAAGACACCAAAGGAAGATTTAATGCTGGAAAAGGTGCTTTTAAATGACGAAAAGCAATGTGCAGAACACGTGATGCTTGTTGATTTGGGAAGGAATGATGTGGGAAAGGTTTGTTTACTTATCAACTTGGTTTTAGTTCCAATTACAGGATTGTTGTTTAGGCTTAGTACGTGCTATACTTTGCTGTTTCTGAGCTGGGCTATTGAAGGAGAAATATCAAAAAGAATTTCTCTTCTATGGATTCAGCCAATCCAAAAAGAAGTTAAATCATTGCTCGCATTGGTATTGTGCAGGTCTCCAAATATGGTTCGGTCAAAGTTGAAAAGCTCATGAATATTGAACGATATTCTCATGTTATGCACATCAGTTCAACCGTATGCATCTGTTTGTGCAGTTTATAATTTCACGATTACTAGTGAATGTAGCAGTTCTTTCTCACTTCACGCTATGGTTATTGCCTTTGAAGGTTACTGGAGAGATGCTTGATAATCTAAATAGTTGGGATGTTTTGCGCGCCGTATTGCCTGTTGGCACTGTTAGTGGAGCACCGAAGGTATTGGTTTGCTGCATTTCTTCTACTTTCGTTCATGCATTTAATATTCCTCTAATCAAGAATTTGTGAACCTTGATGCAAACTGAAGGTATTGGTTTGCTACCTTTCTTCTACTCTCATTCATGCATTTATTATTCTTCTGATCGAGACATTTGTGAACCTTGGCATAAACCGGAAATATTGTTTTGCTACCTTTCTTCTACTTTCATTAATGTGTTTATTATTCTTCTGATCAAGATAATTGTGAACCCTGACTTGCAGATGTTTAATTGTCTGTCAGATTTTGGTCGTTCAAGATAATTGATTCTATGCCTTTCAGTGGTTGAAGTTTCTTTCTTTATCTCACTGTTAGCTCTCCTGCAATGCAGGTGAAAGCTATGGAGCTGATTGATCAGCTAGAAGCAACACGACGTGGGCCATATGGTGGTGGGTTTGGTGGAATATCATTTTCTGGTGACATGAACATTGCCCTTGCTCTGAGGACAATGGTCTTTCCTACAAACTTCTGTTATGATACGATGTCCTCATACAAGGATGTGAACAAAGATGAGGGGCCGGTTGTTCATCTTCAAGCAGGAGCTGGTATTGTTGCTGACAGTGATCCCGCTGATGAACACATAGAGTGTGAGAACAAAGTTGCTGCTCTCGTTTGTGCCATTGATCGGGTGGAGCGTCATTTTTGAAAACTGATAAAATATTCTAGTCCATCATTCTTTTCTGGTAAGTTTATCCTCAAGTAGAAGTTTGTTCTATGACAAGGAAAGAAGATGTTGATGTCAGTATTTGATTTTGGTTTCATCTACATGAACGTTAGTGTGAGTTTTGTTCATAGAACTTCTATTTTGTTGTGAGATTTTGTTCTGTAACATGTTTGTGTCTCTGGGTTTTTTTTTTAAATAATATTTTTGAGATTGAGAGAATCATATGATCTGGGAATAATGATTGTTCTTTTCTTTTATAACAAATACGTGATAAATGAATTTTTTGTTTCAGTAAACAAGAAGAAGATGGAGGGCAAGCCTTGGAGTCGTGGCCAAGGGAAGATAAAGCTTAATGCTAGATTTATTTGAAGAGTTGAAGATTAAGTAGGAAAATTTCATTTATCCCTATCATGAAAGGATTAGGACTTGTTTTAGATAAGCATCTTTGCAATAGAGGATAGAATTAGGTTTAAAGTAGGAAATTACTTATAAAGGGGACGTCCCCTACCTTTTGAAAGAAACAATCATTTATTCTTATTTTTATCTCAATATTTCATCTTTTTTCTATTTTTGGTGGTAGATCAAAAGCCATGTGTGGCTTGATTCAAGGGGATTTGAGGCTTTATTTGTAATTTTGTGAGGTTTTATCTTAAACTTTTATTCATATTTTAATTTAAGTATTCTTATTTTGAGTTCTTATATTTTATAAATAAGTAATATTGATTAATTTGATAATTTAATTTAATGTTGATTATTTGATCGCTATTTATAAATTAAATATGTAATTATCATAAAAGATTAGTACAAATAACAAATAGATTATTTATGAATTTGCATATTTAACTTATGGTAAATAAGAAAATTAAGTTTAATAATTACAATTATCTTGATTATTTAATTTAGAGTAGTCTTTTTCACTAAACTTATTGCTATCATTTATTAGATGTAGAATGCTATCACATTTAGTCAATGGATGGTAATTTTTGTTTGAACGCTAGATTTAAATAAATTAATTTAGAAAAATTTGAGACTTAATTTTGCAATCATAATATGTTTTAGATTAACTGCTTAAATTGTATCAAATATTTTTTTAAATTAATAATCAAAGTTACAATTAGATGAGATTTTTGTCTAGAGTTTAGTAATATTAAATTTCTCTCTTTTATATTCAATTAATTTATTTTGATTTCTTGTTAATTTTAATTAATTAATTAATCAACTCCCATTTTATTTTACTAATTGAAATTAAAAAATTAGTGTTTAATTCTCTTAAGATTTGATCTAATTTCACGATTATTACAAAAGTCAAAGAATCAGAATTATTTTGAAATCTTCGATAATCTGACCACGTTTCCAGCAGCTTAGATGGTCGTCGAGATTGTTGGAGACTCTGGCGAGGAGTGGATGAAGCTGGTAACAAATTCTCCTTCATGTGCCACAATAGCAACTTGGTTTTTAGGTTTTTTTTTTGTTTAATTATGAACTTTAAAGTTTCCTAACGAGAAGGTAACGATTGTTTGGATATGTGCTTAGCCTTATTCTAGGAGTAGAATAGGCAGTGCTTGGTGATGAGGAAAATTCTTATTCTAGGTATAGAACAGGCTTATTCCAGGACTAGAATAAGGGTTATTTGGATACAGATAAAACCATTATAGGGTCAAAATAGTTTAATGTTTGCAAACTAGAATAGGATTTGTCTTGTTTAGTTACAAGGTTAATGTACCAAGATCACGGCTTGTTTCGTTTTAAAATTAATGTAATCTTAACAAATTTTGTTTCAAACATAAATTTAAAAGAGTTTTAAATTCAAAATCAATTCTAAAATTAAATTAATTATTTTTCTTATTATGATTAAGAATAATAATTAGATTTATCCCTAATTAATTTTTAAAAAGTAGTTTTTAAAATTAAAATTAATCAGTTTCAATTAGATTGAAATTGATTAATTAGAGTTCTTAAAATGAAAAAAAAAACTGATTTCTTAAGTAATTAAGAAAGGTATTTCTTAATTAAATTTGTTTCAATTTAATTGAGATAAATTAAATTTATGACTTTTATTTGTTTAGAGA
This sequence comes from Erythroxylum foetidum, assembly GCA_026546835.1. NCBI lineage: Eukaryota > Viridiplantae > Streptophyta > Magnoliopsida > Malpighiales > Erythroxylaceae > Erythroxylum > Erythroxylum foetidum. The sequence continues at coordinate 3,109 of JANZLF010141812.1, read as the reverse complement.
ATTATTACGTATTTTATTTAGAAACTTTTTCTTTATTTATGAATAATAAGTTTCTTGATTTATTAGAAAAGAGTTTTTTTAGAACATTTTGAAAAATTTTTCATTTATTAATTAAGAAAATGAACTTTCTTTAATATTTGTGATAATAGTTTTCCAACTTATTAAAAAAAGATTTTTTAATTAATTAAGAAACTAATCTCTAAATAAATAATACAAAGGACTTTCTTAATTAAATTTAAAATTGTTTTACTTAATTTTGAAATTAGTTTCCTTTTAAAATTAAAAAAATTGGATTAGAATATTTTACTTATATAATTTTGAAAAAATGAGTTTTTCTAAATTATAATAAATAAAAAGTATAATTTATTAAAAATTTGTTTTCAAATAAATTTTATTAAAGTAGTCAAGAAAATTGGAAATAGTTTCCAATTAGATTTGAAATTATTTTCAAATTAAATTAAAATTTTATTTAAAATAAAAACCTAATTTATATAAAAATCAACGAGTTTAATCTAATTTAATTTTTCAATGGAGTTGGAAATGTTATTTTAGATTATAAAGATCAATAACAAGAATGAAACGAAGCTTGATATTTTATGCATATAATTTGATTATGCGTGCATAAGTTGCATGCTTTATTTATATGTTTGATATATATATATATATATATATATATATTGAATGCATGTTAAATTGTATTTCTTATATATAAGATATTTTACAGGTAGTTTTGTGTTTGATGAGATAGATGAAATTAAATCCCTAGTTAAAAAATTAAGTATACGATAAGAACATAATTGTTGTCTTCCATTATTATAATAATGAACTATAGTTCTGTTTATTGCTAGATTTGTTGAGCAAACTCAATGCCTCTTTTACTTGAATATGTTTAGTCTTATGACAGTGAGTTCTATTTAACTAAATTTGTATGATTTAAATGAGCACACTTATGACATATGAATTAGAGGCAGGGTTAGAAATAATATACAAGATATATTTTGGCCAAAGTTGTCACTTAACGGATTTAAGAGTCACAAGAGATGAGATTGGTAAAGTTGTTATCTACGTAGTTATTTTGTTTAGCAAACTCAATATCAACTAAAATAGGATCCTACACATTAGAAATAATAGAGTACTCTATATGAATAGTAATGAAGGATATTATTTTGAATAAAATAATAGTAGTAATCAAATATATGATTAAAGTCCTAAATTTCATTTGGTAGTCATGGCATATAATCAAGTACTTGCTTTTCTTACATTTATATATAGTTTTGAGTGGAATTTACCTTATTTAGTATAGATAATACTAAGCTAATGAACCAAAATTCCTGAATATAAGATATATTTAAGAAGACTTCTCAAAGTTAGATAAAAATTGTATGTCCATTATGTTATTTTACTATAATCCCCATTGATGATTTGGTCACAAAGTTTTAAGGAGTGGTTGGTTCGCATAAGGGAATGGTAATAGGAATAAGAATGAATATAGTAAGGAATGAGAATGGATATTATCATTATAATTATGATGGTTAGTTAAGAGAAATGAATGATTACTATCATTATTTATAATTGTTGGTTTGTAAAAATAAAGAGAAATAAAAATTTATTATAATTAATATATTAATCAATTAATTATATTGTAATTAATTAATAACAATATATTGATAATTACAATATTTTAATTAATGAATTAATTATATTTTAATTAATTATATTGTAACCAATTAATTAATTATATTTTAATTAATAATAATAATAATAGTTTAATTAATTATATTTTCATTAATTATATTTTAATTAATTAATTAATTACAATATTTAATTAATGAATAATTATATTTTAATTAATTAAATTGTAATTAATTAATAATTATATTTTAATTAATGAACAATTATATTTTAATTATTTATATTTTAATTAATTAATAATAATTATATTGTAACTAATGAATGAATTATAATTTAAATAATTATATTATAACTAATTAATTAATTATATTTTAATTAATTCATTAATAATAATAGTTTAATTAATTATATTGTCATTTATTATATTTTAATTATATTATATTATATTATAATTAATTAATTAATTAATTACAATATTTTAATTAATGAATGAATTATATTTTAATTAATTATATTTTAATTAAATAATAATAATAATATTGTAATTAATTATATTTTATTTAATTAAAATATTTTAATTAATAAATAATTATATGGCGAATTTACGGTCGCCTCTGTTTACTCCCTGCTCCTAGACACCAAAGATGAACAGCCCAATGCGGTTTGGAAGGAAATTTGGCACTGGCAAAGTCCCCAACGTATCCACTCTTTCTCTGGCTTCTGACTCGTGATAGCCTTCTCACTAACCAACATCTCGTCTGTCGGCATATCTCTATGGATGGATCGTATCATCATTGCCACCTTGATGAATCCTCTCTTCATGTCTTGCGGGATTGCAGTAAAGCCCGTCAAACGTGGAATACTTTCCCCTCCTGCGCTCTTCCCCATGACTTCTTCACTTTGCTGGAGCTAGAGTGGGTTTTGAAAAACCCCCAGCAACACCGAAGCGCCCAAGGCCATGACTGGGTGATCCTGTTTGGCACTACTTGTTGGCTCTTATGGACATGGAAAAATTAGACTTTATTTGATGCTAATTTTACTTGGCTTGATGCTAATTTTACTTGGCCTTCCTCACCCGCTTGGCCTTCCTCACCTGTATCTTATATTTTGTCTTCTGTAGGTCTGATACAACAGGCAGCTGGTTGGCGGACTCCAGCAGCTTCAGGCCCTCGCCCTCGACCTCAACAATGCATCAGATGGAGTACATTTTCAACGGGATGGGTGAAACTTAATATCAATGGCACCAGTAAATACTCCTCATCCATAGCCACAGCAGGAGGGCTTCTACGAGATTGTGCAAGCAACTAACTTGGGGGGTTCACCCAAAATCTAGGTTGGTGTTCACCGTTGTCCGCGGAACTATAGGAGATTTTTATTGGGCTCACAATCGCATGAAATCTGTGTTGGACCAATGGTGGTTGACAAATTAAATCCTACTTAAGTTTTGATAATAATAAAATATATAGAATTGGTTAAG
>JANZLF010141721.1:0-11567 GCA_026546835.1 Erythroxylum foetidum | reverse complement strand
GCATAACAATTATTCCAGGGATTTTATCTTTATGATTAATAATTAAATAATTAAAAATACATAAAGATAAAGAATGCTTTTTATTTAATAAAACAAATTTTAAACAATTAAAAATACAACCAAAATTAACTACAAGAGCATAAACCAACAATCTCTCACTTGCACTAAAGCCAATTACCAATGTATCAAATACCATAGGCATCCATATGTCTATCATGTCTCTTTTGAAACACCAACTTAGTGAGAGGATCTGTTCGATTCTCTTCAGTTGTTGAATTTGTGATGGTTGGTTGTTTGGAAGTCTTCCAAATAACCACTCCACCATAAAGAGTAAAAATATACTATAACTGTGATCTATTATCATCTTGATTAGACTGCAAACTAGCATCTGAATAACCCTGAACTCTCAGCTCAGTTCCTCCATAGACCAGAAAAATATCTTTAGTCCTTCTCGAGTACTTTAAGATATTTTTTTCACAGCTATTCAATGACCCTCACCGGGATTAGCCTGATATCTGCTTGTTATGCTCAAAACATAAGCAACATCTAGTCTCGTACATAACATCGAATACATGATCGATCTAATAGTCGAAGCATATGGAACATCATTCTTAGGACACATGCTCTTGGAAAGTGAAATCCCAGGCGATGTAGGTAAAAATCCCCTCTTGAAATTTTCCATGCTAAACCGTTTTAACACTTTGTCTATATACAAAGATTGGGACAAACCAAGCAACCTTTTTTTATCTATGTATATAGATCTTTATACCTAGTATATAAGCTGCTTCTCCCACATCCTTTATAGAAAAATTCTTAGATAACCATATCTTAACTATAACATCTCGTTTCCATACAAAGGGTTGAACCAAAGAAATGGGTGCATGTGAGATCAATTAGAGAAATTAGGAAAACACATCTCATGCTTATGCATTATATAATATACATATACACGTGAACAGTGATTTTGAACATGTAAATGATTGTACATGCATTCATAACATTTTTCCGGTATATTTGGTCATAAATGTGATTATTGTGAAAAAATATGATTTTGTGCTTGAAAATTGAATTGGAGAGGATTTTTTGTGTTTTATAATTTTGGAAAATTTTAGAAATTTTTCGGAAAAAATTTCCAGACCAAAAAAACTGCTAAGCGGTGGACTGATTGAATTTCCAGTATTAGAAATGACTATCCAATGGCATTGGAAAATTTGATACATGATTTTAGGATTTAGTACTTTGAGCCATTGGAATTTTGGGACAAAATTGGACTAGAAATTAGAAGTGAATTGGAAGAAATTAAATAGAGCAAATGAGAGGGTGACATATGGCAAGTGACATTTGTCACCTGCCTACCATGCCACCATGTCATAGGTTTTTAGATAAATATCACCTCTTTTTGTAGTCTTCCACGGTGGTTTTAAAATTAGAAGGTTATTTGGTGTTTCTTTTCCTATCCTTCTTCGTTGGTTTCTCCTTCAATCTTCATTTTTTTTTACTCCTTGTGTCTTCTTGATTGGTGACCATCTTTCCTACTCTCTTTGTTTTTGCTTGCTCTTCTTTGTTCCTTAAAAACACTAACCTAAGGCTTGAAGGTTGATGATTGTTTATGGTGGGAGGAAGGTAGAGAATTGGGGAAAAGTTTGGAGAGTTGAAGATTTAAAGCTTGTTAGGTAAGATTTATGTTTTTATGTTCTTAAATTGGTAGTTAAATGCATTAATTGTGATTTATTGTGCATTAATTTCATGAAGCTTGTGTTTTGATTGTATGGGTATAAGTTTATGTTTGTGTAAGGATGAATGATATGGTATGTGGAGTATGTGAATTAAGTGTTTTGGCTTAAGTTTGAGGATGTTAGATGGGAGTTTATTAAAGAAAGAAAATTGTGTGTGTGCTGCCATTTTGTGGCTACTTGTTCAAGTGAATGGCTTGATGAAATTGTGGCTGACTTCTTGACTAAATTGCATGCTTATTGGTGTAGAAATAGTATTGGAATGATAGGAGTAGAGTTAGGTGTAAAATCTCAAAAATTTACTTTGTGTATGTTCCAATGATTTGGTCATAACTTTTTATATGGTTATGCTATTGAGATGAGGTTTGGCTTAAATTAAACTTGAGAAGTTTGGTTAGAATTCTTATGATGGAAGTGCTCTCCAATTTTGGCTTAAAGGGTTCGGAATTTTGCCTTGAAAGTAGGCAATATGTGTAGGGTAAATAGTCATGTTTCAAACAGTGAAGATTTGTGACCTGAAACTTTGGAGAATTTTTCTAGGCTAAAGTAGACAGATTTTGTGAGATTGGTCTTCATGAAAGTTAGAGAGTTTCGTATTAGATTTCTATCTCCACTAAGTATGAAATTTTTTGATTTTGAAATTGAAAGTTATAACTTGTGAACTTTCAGCTGTTTTTTAATGAATGAATGTGTTTTGTGTGTGAAATGACTCGTCCCAAAAGGTGGAATCAGTCACCCCAGTTGCCCCCACACCCGGGCCTGACCAGGTTGTGAGGGGGTAAACCACGGTTTACCTCGGTCAACCGCCTAACAGAGCGGCCCATGCACTCCCGTTGTCGGGAATCGAACCCAGGTCCTTGTCCCAATTTACTCTGCTAGATTGCCAACTGAGCTACCCATGCGGGCATGACTCTAAGTATAGGTTTTGTGATTACTGTGCTTTGAAGCCAATTTTGGACTGTTATGGTTTACAGTAGCTCAAGTGATCTTATGGAAAGTTATAGAGGAATGTCTTAGCTTTTTAATGAGGTATAATATGCAAATTTTGGATGTAAGGATTGTAAGTTATGAATTTTTAAAGTATGGATATGGTTTAGGTGATATGTTGATTTTACAATCTTTAACAGGGCAGCCATAATCATGGGAGAATTTGACCTAATTAGAGGTTCAAATTCGCCTCTAAGTCCTTCATGAGAATTGTAGCATGTTGTCTGATCTTTTCATTGATATGAAGCATGGAATTTTTGGACAATGGGATAGGAAGTTATGTTTTTAAGAAGATTTTGGTATTGTTAGGGTGACATGTTTTGGGCAGAAACTTTGATTGAGAAATTGATCTGTTTAGATGTTGAATTTGCTTCCAAGTTGTTCATGAAAGTTGTCGAATATGTTCTGATATTTTTATTGATATAAAGCTTGGAATTTTTGGCAAAGGGAATGGAAAGATTTGATTTTTTAGAAAAATGTTGTACTGTTTTGAATGTTAATGTGAAGGCAGAAACTTTGATTGCATTTTTTTCATCCTTAGAGGTGAAATTGGTTTTCAAACCTTTCACGAAACTTATAGGGTTTTCTGAAATCTTTCCAATGAGACCTCATTTGTGATTTTTGGACACTTGTGTGAAGAGTTGTGTAATGTGGAAGAAGAGAAGGAAAATTAGACGAAAAGAGAAGGAAAATTGAAAAAAAAAGAAATTATGGGCGGAAACTCGCCCCTCGCGAGGGTGACGTCTCGCGAGGGTGAGGACGCCCGCGAAGCGCCCTCGCGAGAAGCTGGGTGCAACGCCCAGCTTTTGCCATTTTTTATTATTTTCATTTTTATTTTTCTTAAATGATGCTTTTGTCCCAATTACATTCTTTTGTGAATAACTTTTCCATCCGACCTCCGATTGACCTGATTTTCGAGGTATCGGATTAGTGAAATATTTAATTTCATTTCTACGTAAAATTGGGAATTTTTAGAGATGAAATTGATGTAGATTGATTGGATCAAAGTTTGGGGACAGAATAATTATTTTTCTGGTCCGTGTTTTAACAATAATTGGACCTATATAGGTCCAAATTGAGTGATTTTAGTGTCTAAGGATTCCTATAGCATAGAGGAATTTTTCTAAAAGGAGAGGTTGCCTAGGTTAACTTATGTGGACGGTCTCATTAATCGGGAACAACAGACCCGAAAGTATGGTTTAGAAAAAATTACAATAAGCATAAATTGCGAGTTTAAGGATTTTAGTGCGGCTAAACCCTAGGCATATGTGAGCTGTGAAATTGGAGTGGTTTTTTTAGATAAAATTCATATATTGAAACCGAGATAGTCATGAACATGTATCGTACATATATGTGCATCAATGATTTTAATTTTGCAAAGTATTAATGTGTGTGCAACGTATTGAATAAATGGGTTGTGCAGGCTAAGAGTTCGCAATCTGGCGTTTCCAGAATTTGGACGCAATGCTAATCCGGAGCGTACTGTGAGTAGACCGAGATGGTCTTATTTCACCATTTGTTCTGTTTTATTTTATTTTGTATAAATTAATTATTGGATATAGATTGATTTTATTGGGTTCCGAACAGGAGGTCCGATGATTGTGATACTGAGCTGTGTTATAGAAGTGCTGTTTGTATGTGAATTTGAGAACTACTTGCTTATGATGTGATGAATTGCGACCCATGCGTTGATTGTGATATAATAGTGTCACATGAGCATCTCATATACATGTGATTAAAGTTACTTGATTGAGTGAAAGGCGAAATGCCTTATGCTTATTTGAAAAAGGAAAGTGTTGCTTATGTGATCATATGATATTTTGAGCAATGTGAAATAATGAAATCAGTGTGATGTGATTGATACGTGTCGAGCTACGGTCTGATAATATGTGAAAGTGAGTGGAAGTGACTGCTGCATCACATGACATAAGTGCATGAAAGATAATGGCTGTTGTGACCAAAGTCGCCACCGATCAGAGCTTTAAGCTCAACGAATGAAAATGAGCTTCGAGCTCATAAGTGATTCAGAGCCTTAGGCTCAACGTTTAATGAGCCCTATATCTACCAACGGATAAGGGACAGTTATTAATGAGCCCTACAAGGGACAGTAGGCACTCGGTCACAACAAAATAATAAATAAAAAGTGAGTCTCATATGCATGTATCGAACATTAATGATGTGGATGTGAAATTCTGTAAATGTGTGAATGTGAAATATTGTGAATGTGCACTAGGAAATAAAGTAAGATGTATGATTATTGTGTTATGTGACTGGGTGAACCATCAATGATGGTCACTCACTGAGTTCGCAAAACTTACCCAAAATTTGCAATTATTTTTCAAGACCTAGAAGAGTACCACGTTAGGCAACGGGCGTATAGCATCTGCATGTGAGTGAGAGTAGAAGTCGAGATCAGTTCGCGTCTGCATTAGTGTCTGATAAAATTGTATTTTCTAAATTTTTTTGTGCAAATGATTAGGTCAATTTGTAAAGTCAACGGACTGAATTAATTTGTATTTATGAAAAGGGCTCCCGTGGTCATTGTATTTACCGATGATTTATGTATGGTAATGATTTCTCGTATAGTGTATGCTTGTGTTTTTAAAAAAATTTATGCTGAGTTTTGACTGAGTGATGTAGCACGCCACCCTCGCAGGACACGAACTCGAAAAAAGACTTTGATGGGCTGATTAAATTGTTAACTCATATTAAGCCTTATGGACTAGTGAAAGCAAGCATATATGAGGAGCCTCTTATCAGTCATGTGCCCAACACAACTCCAACGGGCTGTTCAATTTCCATCAGTTTAGGATAACTTTATGTCTAATAACGGTTTGTTTTATGAATAAGTAGTTACAATTTGTAGGCAATGAGGAGTCAATTCGTTGTGACTTTCTTTTATCGTAACTTTCCTTATTTACTTTGCACTTTTTTTTTAAGCAAGTCAATAAAATTATATGAAAACTTTTGAGAACTTCTCCTCAATTTATAGCTGGAATGTTGTAGGGTTTTTATTTGTTTTCCTAAAAACATCTGGGTTTTGAATGTAGTCCCAAAACTTTCATCAAATTGTTCGTTGTTATATAGTTTTTTTTATCACCAAATTCTGACCACCTGCTACTGTTTTGCCTATATCTCATCAACTATTCATTTCCATGACTAGAAACACACCAATCCAAAAACTAGACAAAATCTCTGACAATTTTTGTTCAAATCTGAAACTTTAATTCCCAACCGATTCTCCAGAAATCACAGATCAATTCACCTACAATTTCCTAATGCCCAGCCACTTTCTTTCCCAGCACCAACACGCCATCAAATTTTGGTATCAGAGCCTAAAGTGATGTTCTTAAACCCACCCACATCATGTCTGCGAATTCACCAAAAAATCCCACAACCCGAGAAGAAGAATTATTGAGACAAATTGAGACCCTTCAGCTTGAAAATAGGGCTCTTAAGGCTAATGAATCAGCCTTTAACTCGTCCACTAGCCATCCCAGACCACTTGATAATTTTCTACCTCCACAAAACACTCACACCACTCTCCATGATGATTATGACGCTTTTGTAGATGAAAGTCGTGCCGGAAGAAGGAGAAGCTATGAGAGGATTTGTTGCAAAGGGACGAGGGAGAGGTCATTTACGAACTATCCGCAATATTACTCCTCATTTTCAGCCAGAAAGACAAGAGAGAGATGAGGCATTCAAACCAACACTTCCAAATCCAAATTGAGATGTTTTAAGTGTCAAGGCTATGGCCACTTTGCAAGTGAATGTCCAAACCGAAAGGTTATGACTTTGCAAGAGATTGCTGAAATTGATGATAACGTGAGTAGAGAATTGTCGTTTAATGAAGACGGACTTGTTGAAAATGCGCAGGATAGTGATGAAACAATCGAAGCTAATGGAGAGAATATAGAAGGGGAAATTCTTGTATTACTTCGGCTTATAAGTGGGTGATGATGTGTTTAATTTGAGTAGTTTATGATCGATAGAGGAAGAATGCTCAAGAAAGCAGAAACAGAGAGAAACAGGGAGAGAGAATTGGCTTCTGGAAAATCTATTATCTCCTTTAGTGGGTCTTATTGACTATATTTATAGTCAATAATAAACAACAAAACAAATATCTTGAGAATCAATAAATATCTTTGAGAATCAATAAACGAATATCCTAAGGCTAAACCCATGAATCAACTAACACCACGTTCCCACCTAAACCCACTAATCATTCACGTCTTCCATCTCTTCCACGTAGTAGCGTCACATCAGTTCCCCTCCCCTTCAATTTTTTCCTTGTCCGCAAGGGAAAACGTCGGGTAAGTCCTTGACATGCGCCGAGCATCCTCCCATGTTGCATCTTCCATCGGAGCTCCACTCCATTTAACAAGTATTTCTTCTTTAGCACGATATCTCCCCTGCTGCCTGACCCTTCGATCCAATATTTTCTCAGGTTGAGGTATCACGGTTTGATCTTCACTAGACGGTGGAAGTTCCGATGAAGTCACCGGATTGCTACCCAAGTACTGTTTCAGTTGACTAACGTGAAAGACATTATGGATTTTGGAACCAGTGGGTAAATCTAACCTGTAAGCTACATTCCCAATCCTCCCAAGTATTTGAAAAGGTCCAAAATACCGAGGTGATAGCTTAAGTGATGCTCGGAAGGCTACTGACGTTTGACGGTACGGTTGAAGTTTGAGATAAACCCAGTCTCCCACGGAAAACTCCACGTCTCTCCTATGTCGATCTGCCATTGCCTTCATACGATCTCGTGCTTGCAGCAAGGTTCTGCGTAAGTCTTTGAGTATTTCATCTCTAGCCCGTAGTTGTTCATCCACAGCTGCCAAATTTGACGTTCCTGGCACATATCGTAGCAGAGTTGGTGGAGGAACCCCATATACTGCCTCAAATGGTGTAATGCCGGTTGATGAATGTTTTGAAGTATTGTAGCTGTATTCGGCCCAAGAGAGCCAATCTTTCCACCTCTTTGGCTGAACTCCTGTGAAGCATCGAAGGTACTGTTCAAGAGTGCGGTTGACCACTTCAGTCTGTCCATCGGATTGGGGGTGGTAGCTAGAACTCATATGCAGTTGGGTTCCCTGTAGACTAAAGAGAGTTTTCCAAAAATCACTCATAAAAACAGGATCTCTATCACTTACAATGCTTTTAGGCATGCCATGGAGACGGAAGATGTTGTCCACAAATGCCTTAGCAACCCGCAGTGATGTGTTAGGAGGAGCTAGAGCAACAAAATGAGCATACTTAGACAATCTATCCACTACAACCATTATAGTACGATAACCACCTGAATCTGGCAAGCCTTCAATAAAGTCCATCGATATGTCCTCCCAGATTCTTTCCGGAATTGGCAATGGTTGCAAGAGACCAGCCGGTTGGAGGTGATCGGATTTGTTCCTTTGGCAGACTTCGCAGCATCGAATGTAGTCTTGTAGAGTTTGTCGCATCCCTTTCCAATAGAAATCCTTTTTAAGCTGTGAGAGAGTTTTGTGGAATCCAAAATGCCCTCCCGTAGAAGTATTGTGGACTTCCGATAAAATGAAAGGAATGAGAGTTGATTTCGGGCTAAGAACTACCCGTTCCTCTAAGAACCAAACACCTTCACGTTGTTGAGCCTTGGGATCTGTCGCAAATTGATCATAAAAAGGATCCATTTGGCATTCTTGTTGCAATTGTGACCACCAGCTAGCTTGTGGACGTGATATGGCAATAAAAAGGAGTTCCACCTTCCTTGACAAAGCATCAGCTGCGTTATTCGTGGTTCCCTTCTTGTACTCAATTCTATATTCATAACCCATAAGCTTTGGAAGCCATCGCGCTTGAGCCGGTGTAGTTATCCGTTGTTCTAACAAGTGTTTTAAACTTCCGTGATCTATCCGCACAATGAAGGTTTGTACCAACAGGTAAGGTCTCCACTTCCGGACGGACTTGACAATGGCCAACATCTCCTTCTCATAAGTAGAGTATTTTAGTGCTGTTCCTTTCAGTGCTTCACTAAAGAAAGCAATTGGCCTCCCACCTTGCATCAAGATGGCCCCAATTCCCGACCCACTAGCATCACATTCCACTACAAATGGTTCTTGAAAATTTGGTAACCGCAAGACAGGAGCTTGGGTCAATGCCTGCTTTAATTTTTGGAAGGCAGCTTCTGTTTCTTTGCCCCAGTGGAATCCCTCCTTACTCAATAATCGATGGAGAGGGGCTGCAATCTCTCCATAATATCGAATAAATTTGCGGTAATAACCGGCAAGGCCAAGAAAACCACGTACCTCTTTCACAGTCCTCGGTGTAGGCCAATCTTTCACAGTTTGAATTTTAGCCGGGTCTGGTTCTACCCCTTCTCCTGTAAGTATATGGCCCAAGTATTCCACTCGACTGACTCCAAACACGCACTTACTCGATTTTGCAAAGAGTTGATGTTGGTTGAGAATGGAAAGGACGATTTGTAGGTGTTGGAGATGCTCTTCCCAAGTTTTGGAGTAGATGAGTATGTCGTCAAAAAAGACAAGAACAAATTGGCGCAGGTAAGGCCTAAAGATTTCATTCATCAATGCTTGGAAGGTCGAGGGTGCATTGGTGAGACCAAATGGCATTACGACAAACTCATAATGTCCTTCGTGGGTACGGAAAGCAGTTTTTGGAATGTCTGCTTCTCTCACACGAATTTGATGATAACCGGCTGTGAGGTCCACCTTGGAATAATGGCATGCTCCATGCAATTCGTCCAAGAGTTCGTCTATGACTGGTATTGGAAATTTGTCCTTGATGGTTATGGCGTTCAAGGCTCGATAATCCACACAAAACCTCCACTCCCCACTTACTTTTCAAACCAAGAGTACTGGAGACGAGAAAGGGCTCGTACTTGGTCAAATAAGACCTGTAGCCAAGAGTTCTTGTACTTGTTTCTCAATTTCTGCCTTCTGATAATGTGGGTATCTATAAGGACGAACATTGACTGGCTGGGAGTTGGGTATCAGTGGTATCCTATGATCATGTGATCGATTCGGTGGAATAGATCTAGGAGTATCGAAAACTGATGCAAAAGTGGTCAATATGTGGTTTATATCTGGTGAGTTGGATGAGGATTCGGTGGAATTTGCTTCTGGTGGAATTAGTTGAATAAAGAATCCTTCTCCAAAAGAACAGCTAGATAATAGGGCATTAGATTCCTTATTTGATAGAGCTTGCATTTCTTTCCCTTCTAACCCCCTGAAAACATAACGTGTGCCTCCTTTGTCAAAAATCATCATCAATTTCGAATAATCAGTTGTGACTGGTCCTAAGGTCGCTAGCCACTGTACTCCAAGCACCACGGGTGTCGCAGCCTCTGGAAGCACAAAGAAGTCTGCTTCAATCATACATCCCTGTATTAATATCTTAACACCACGGCAGATTCCTAGACACTCTATACGTGAGTTGTTAGCAATTGTAACTTGGAACCGACCACTAGCTTCAATACTCAATCCGAACCTGGAAGCAATTTTCTTTCCAATGAAATTATGGGAACTCCCACCATCAATCAAGACCATAACTTCCTTATTTTTCATCTGTCCAATAAGCCTGAGCGTTTGCGGGTGTTGAGCTCCGGATATAGCATAAAGAGAAATCTCCGGTATTAACGTGACCGACTCATCGTCCTGCTCCTCGCTCTCTTCTTCTACCACATCCTCAATCATAAAAAATTGAGGTCGAGCACACCGATGTCCTTGTACAAATTTTTCGTCACAGTAGTAGCACAATCCCTTCTCTCGTCGCTCCCTTGCCTCTTGGTATGATAGCTTCTTAATGGGTGTCCCTGTGTGATTAGTAGGGGCGGGTCCGAGTATCCCTACTCCAGTTGGTTGATTGCCTGTGCGTGTGCTTGTTATTGGGTTACTCCGATTCCCTGCATTTGTACGTCGCTGTAATGAATTTCTTTCCTCAACCAATCGAGCAACACTAATGGCTTCAGCTAGGGAGGTTGGATGCTTTATCTTAACATCTAGTCTCACTTCGTCTTTTAGTCCAGCGATGAAACATCCTAAGCGGAATGCCTCAGGAAGCCCATCCACTCTGCTGGAAAGCTTTTCAAAGTTCTCCTGGTATGCCTCCACCGAGGTTATTTGGCGTAAACGAGTTAACGACTCAGACGGATTCTCGTACTCTGTTGGTCCAAAACGTCGTAGCAGGACCTGTGTAAATTCTGGCCATGACAGAGGACCATGGTCTTTTGAGTACCAACGATGCCATTGTAAGGCTAACCCTTCCAAATGGAAAGAGGCGAAGGAAACCTTCCGGTCTGCAGGTACCGCTTGGTAATCAAAAAACTGCTCAGCTTGGTAAAGCCATCCTTGGGGATCTTCTCCGTTGAATCGAGGAAAAGAGAGCTTCACGGGTGTCTTCCAATGCCCATTTCCCGTACTTGCACTTTCTGCCATACCAAATGGGGTATCTTCTCGAGTATGTGCTGGGGTAGTAGACGTCGAAGGTTGCGCAACAGGTGAAGAAGCTTTGAAGGATTGGAATTCAGTGACTAGTGTCTGAACCAAGGTTGTTAAGTTGCCCAACGTTTCATCTTGTTTAGCAACCATATCTGTAATTTCGTTTCGAAATTCTGCGTTGGTCTTTTGTCTAGTTTCCATAAGGAACCAGCTCTGATACCAAATGATGTGTTTAATTTGAGTAGTTTATGACCGATAGAGGAAGAATGCTCAAGAAAGCAGAAACAGAGAGAAACAGGGAGAGAGAATTGACTTCTGGAAAATCTATTATATCCTTTAGTGGGTCTTATTGACTATATTTATAGTCAATAATAAACAACAAAACAAATATCTTGAGAATCAATAAATA
>JANZLF010141575.1:0-11583 GCA_026546835.1 Erythroxylum foetidum | reverse complement strand
TTCGAGTTGTTTCTGAAATTATGAGATGTATTATATGTGTGTTAAACTGAGATTTTAAAATAATGCATATGTGTAATGTTTGGTTTTGTTTGTTCTGTCTTGGGTGGCATCCACATATCCTCCCAGGGGGTATTTGGGTGTTACATTAACTGTGAAGGAGTGAGCGTGGCATAATCCCACGATGTAGATATGAGATTAAGGGGGAGGATGATGGTTGTAGATTTGATTTGTTTGTTGAAGATCCAGTAAGCGTAAAAAAAACTATGCAGAATGAGGTTTGGAGAAATGCAATGCAAGATGAAGGAGCCACTATTGAAAGGAACAAGACATGGGAACTCACTGAACTACCAGTTGAAAAGAAGACAATCTCTCTCAGGTGGATATTTAAGACCAAATATCACTCAGATGAGAGCATTCAAAAGCACAAAGCCAGGCTTGTAACTCAAGGATATACTCAAGAGTTTGGTGTGGACTTTGAAGAAACATTTTCACCAGTTGCAAGGTTTGAAATAATTAGAGGAATTCTTGCTTTAGCAGCTCAGCAATAGTGGATAGTATACTAGTTTGATGTAAAGTTTGCATTCCTGAATGAAGACTTGAAAGAAGATGTATATGTAGAGCAACCAGAAGGCTTTAAAATTCCTAGAGAAGATCATAAGGTGTATAAGCTTAAAAAGGCTTTGTACGGGCTAAATTATCTTAGTAAGTTTGTATGTTGATGATATGATATATATTGGGTCTTCTGCTTAATTAATCTTTAAGTTTAAAGAATCTATGATGAGAAGGTTTGAGATGACAAATCTAGGAAAGTTAAATTACTTTCTAGGTTTGGAGGTGTAGCAAACAAGAAAAGGAATAATTGTGTCATAGGAAAAGTATGCAGTGGAGCTACTCAAGCAATTTGGAATCGATCGTTGCAAGGTAGTTGTAACTCCGATGAATACCAATGAGAAGCTGAAAGAACAAGATGACATAGAAATGGCAAAAGCAAGAAGATTCAGAAGCTTAATAAGACGCCTTATTTACCTTACTTATACTCGTCCAGATATCAGTTTTGTTATAGCTCTTGTATCAAGATTTCTGCATAATCCTACACAACAACATTATGGACCAGCTAAGAGGATTTTAAGATACATAGCTAGAACTAGAGATTATGGGATTTGGTATTTTCGAGTTGGAGACTTTATGTTGAGAGGTTATACAGAGAATGACTAAGAGGGTCACAAGATAATAAGAAGAGCACTACAGGTAATTGCTTCAGTATGGGATCAGGAGCTATTTTGTGGATGTTAAAAAAGCAAAGCACAGTAACATTGTCTTCCACAGAGGCAAAATATGTTGCAACCACAACTGGTGCATGTTAAGGGGTATGGATTCAAAGGCTTTTTAAGTGGCTTGAATCTAAAGCAATCTTAAGCAACAACACTTTACTGTGACAACTTATCTATTATGGTGATGACAAGGAATCTAGTGATGCATAGTAAGACAAAACATATAAAAATTAAACATCACTTTATAAGGGATCTTGTTGCAAGCGAAGAAACCAAGATGGATTTTTATAGATTAGAGATGCAAGTAGATCAGAGACGCAACAGGTTGATCTATTCACAAAAGCTCTGTTGTAAGTAAAGTTTGAAGAAATTAGAAATCTGTTGTGCATAACTAGCTTTGAATCAAGGGGGAGTGTTGAAAGAATGGTTTAAAGCAGTTGAGGAAAATGAGGAGGAAGACTTGCTAGCTATTAGTGTGTTGTTTACTTAACGTTCAAGTTGTTAAAGTTTGATAGGATAGCTTCCTATTTCTAACTCAAGTTTGTTATTTACTCAATGTTCTTGTAAGCCTATATAAAGAGCAGTTGACTGATGAATAAAGTGAAGAGCACACATGTTTATTGATTCCGCAGCTTGTCTTCTTGCGCTGTTATTTCTAACAACGATCATACTTTGGTCCAAGTTTGAATCTAAATCCAAATTTGTGGGTTAGAGCCTGAATTCAAAATTTTGGATTGAGCTTGATGTTGGATGGGTTGACCCATTGCCAAAATTGACAAGTGTGGTGAAGAGGGAAATAGAGTCTTAAAGATGATGAAACTTCCTAATTTATATAGTTTCATCCAAATGATAAAATGGAGCCCCATAAATGATCAAACTTCTTAATTTAGATGAATTTAAATTCTACTCATATAGTTAAAGTTTAACTTTACTACTTAGAATAATTTATAAAAGAGACATCTTAACTTAAAAATATCCTGCAATAATTGATGATCTTCTCTTTATCAGACAAAACCCAAAAAGTACAATCTTAATTTGATAACTGAGCCAAATTATCAATAACAAATAACAATTCGCAAATGACATTAAAAAAACGTAGTGATAAGGAAGCACATGATAAGAAAATAAGAATGCACAATCTAAGTTTACCTGTAACAAAATTCAATTATATTACTATTAATGGGGACGACAATGGGTAACATAAGCTCGAGTTCGGCCTGAAAGTTAGTATCTTAGTTTAGGTTGGGCCTAAAGTTCGATCGGACTTAAAGCACTTAATTAAAATTTGAGTTTCATCTATTTTTTCTTTTTTAATTTAAAGAATGTTATTTTTTAAAAATTGTTGAGCTTCAGGCTAGATCTAATTAAACAGTAAAATTTGAGTTTATCTTAAAGTTCAAAAGTTTTTTTTTCCAAAAGTTTTATTTTGTTGTCTGACTCTAAATAAGTAAATATTGCGCCATCGTCTACAATTTTCATGTGGCATAAAGGGATTTTTTAAATTATCTTCATTATAAATTTATCAATTAATTTATTTAAGATGTGAAAAGTGTGAGTTAAATTAATTAGAAGGGGATGGAGTATGGACCCTATATTATTGCTTTCATTATTATGCTGCAGTGCACTCTAAACTCTAAAGTCTCTGAAGTGATTCCAAGAACCTATTTTACTTGAAAACTTTATATTTATCCTACAATATTAAATCACATTCCATGAATGGAGAACTGACTTTCGTCAACATAATAATTTATAAATTAATTATGTTTTAATATTTGCCGACAGTCGTTGAAAAATATTGGCTACTCAATCTATCATACGAGTGGCAAGTAATTCTACTGCACCCGTTTCATGAACGCAGTTAGTCTTCTGATTGTCTTCGTTTTCATATGGTTCATGTAGCAGAAGAATCAAGTTGAAAGATCTCCTGATGATTTGGATTCATATTGTCCACTACACATTTCAAACTTTGCACGGACTACCTTTGTTTTGCAATTAATAAACCACCTACCTTCATTAATTATGCTCATCCTAAGTTGAATATGACTATTAGCTTTCTGTGCCTTAGAAATTTTGACGTGCAATAACAATTTCTGCATAACTTTTCTTCTATTTTTGCTACTAAAAAGTCTTTTTAAAACTTTTTTCTCCTAAAGGATCAGATCTTCTCTTTCAATAACACTGTTCTAATCTTATTTTTATCATAACATAATGTTGTTTTATGTCTAAAATTGTATATAACAAAGTCGTATTGTGACGAAAAATAAGGTCAGAATAGGATTATTAGATTGAAGGATCTTATTTTTATAATAAGATCTTATATTTTATAATCATTTATGCCCTAATCATATTTCCCTTAAGTCACATATATAGTGTTTCTTTATTTTGGTTATTAGCAACTGAAAACTAACAAACTAAAAAAACAAAACAAAATAGTTTCCAAGATTTATAATACCTAAAATGCATGTGTATGACATGCAAACAGAAAACTTTAAACAAAATCCAACGTTGTTGTGACAAGGACATGTCCAAGATAATTTCTGATTATAAAACGAAGTTTCTGTTTTCGTTACATCAAGTTAGAACAATTAGGACACTCAAAATCTTAAAATTTTCAGTTAAACAGTATAAAATCTACCTCCAATGTTGTCGTCTTCGCAGGTTCTTCTCAAGTTTTAGTCTTGGAATCAGAATTCCTTGATCCAAGCAAGCAAACCCATTTCTTCTTTGCCCTTCCAACTTTTGAACATCGTCGGGACAAAGGACAAGAGTACGAGGAGTTTTGGTTTCCATAAAGGATTGAAGCTTTGTTTTATTGTATTACCAAGTTCGTGTTTTGACATGTTATAGAAGATAGAGCACGCATGTTCTTGATCTTCACAGCGATCAAAATATTACCGTTGCTTCTGTTGATTGATTCCCAGTTCAGAATTCAACGCTTAACGTACACCTCTCTTGTTAATAGAAAGTGAGTCTTTGGCTTCTGTTTATCGCGTTCAACCATAACTGAACTGGGTTTTTTCCAGTTTTGTCGATTCTCCTGTAATATCTTTTAGATTCTTTTTGGCTTAATTTGTGATTGGATCACGTTGACTTAAGTTTGTATTTGTTTTTTCTTCTCTTCATACTTGAAGAGTGGGACATTTTAATTGTTACTGAAGGATCATGGTCGCTGTAACGGGAAGAGATAGGAAATATGTTAAGCCTATCTTAATCAAATTTGGTGTGGCTGTGGCTATCTCTGTTTTTGGATTTCTTTATTCTCGCAAGAGGACCAACAATTCATCCAAGCCTTCTCGTTCTTCAAGTATGTTTACTCTTTTATTAACTTTTTCATGCTTTGATCTTTACCCAAGGTTTAATGCATTACTGAAATTTCAATCCTTTTTGTGCATTTACACGTCAAGGCAGTGAGGAGCCTGGAGATGATCCTCAAGTCAGCAGAAAAAGGGTCAATTCGACGAGCATAAAATCTCCATCTGCAGACAAATTTGTAAGTTTTGTTCTTAGGGGATCCAAATTATCCTGTCTATAATCATAACTGTCACTCATTGTGCTTGCATCGATCAAGGCTCATCAACACTTGCACCATAGGGGTCTAATAGAAACTCCACTTGTGGATTAACAGTAACTCTTAGACGATAATTGTTTGAAGTTTACCAATTTGAGATAATGGGGACTGATATCAGTCATTTGCTGTATCTTTGAAGTGGTATTATTCAAGCTATTGAAATGAACATGATATATTGTGTGGCATGGTCACTAATGGTTTACAAACTATGAAATGATGGAGGTGCTGTTCTAAAATATACATAGAACCAAAATGTGACATTCCTGAGTATATATTGCAGGAGAATAAATGCACTATCAGGGTCACCAATGATGATTCTAAAGTTTCTCCTTCTCCAAGCAGTGAACATGATGGAGATAAAGATGGGTATGTCTTGCCTGAATTTAATGGTTTTATGAAGGCTCTTGATTTTATTACAACGCATACGGGGATATCTCCAGGGAAACATGTAGTGACTCGCAGGTCATATTTGGGAACTCCAAAAGTATTTCGAGCTGCTGATTATGATCACGAGACCAGAAATGTTAAGAACATGATTAGAATCCTTCGAGAAAGGGTGATGAATCTTGAGGTCCAATTGCTCGAGTGTTATGGCCGGAAGGAGCAAAAAGCAGCTATCATGGAGCTTAAGAACAGGTTGAAGATAAGCAATATGGAAGCAAAGTTCTTAATTCTCAAGATCGATTCTTTACAAGCAGATAACCAGAGGCTTCAGGAGCAAATAGACGATCATAAAAATAGTTGTGCTGAGCTTGATGCTGCCAAATTAAAGATCAAACTCCTGAAGAAGAAACTAAGCTCTGAAGCTGGGCAGAACAAAGAACAGATCTCAACTCTTGAGAAGAGAGTTGCTGAGTTGCAAGAAGAACTCGTTGCTGCTTCCAATTCCAATATACATTTACATTTACAAACACTGGAAAGCTTGGAGGCTGAGGCTGAAGAGTTGAGGAAGTCTAACCTGAAATTGCAACTAGACAATACTGAATTGGCTTTTAAGTTGGAGGCCACTCAAATCCTTGCAAATTCTGTTCTTGAAGATCCTGAGGTTTTTTTCTATCTCCAAATACTTAGTTTCCTGTATTTTGGTCCCATATTTATTTTCTTATACATTTTGTTCCAGACAGAAGCATTAAGAGAACTCAGTGAGCATTTGAGACAGGAAAATGAAGATTTAGCTAATGAAATTGAGCAACTCCAGGCAGACCGATGCAGTGATGCTGAAGAATTGGTCTATCTCCGGTGGGTAAATGCTTGTCTACGGTACGAATTGCGCAACCTTCAGCCCCCACAAGGCAAAACAGTTGCAAGAGACCTGAGCAGATCATTAAGTCCTGAATCTGAGAAGAAGGCCAAACAGCTAATTCTTGAATATGCAAGTACTGAAGGCTTAACAGAGAAGGGGATCAGCGTAACGGATTATGAATCGGACCGTTGGTCACCTTCTCAAATTTCCTACATCATAGACTCGGGAGAATATGATGGATTCACTGCTTCATCAAAAGTTCATAGTTCGCATAGAAATAAATTCTTCAGCAAACTTAGGAGACTTGTTCTGGGGAAAGACCATGGTTCAAAAGCAGAGAAACCTGGAAGGTTGGAAGATTCTTATTCTCCTAATGATGGTTCAAGTGTTTCCACAGGAAGTAATACTTTAAGTGATCTGCCTTCTAATAGATTTCAAACGTTATCTTTACATTTACCTGGACATTCATCTAGACATTCTATTGATCTTCAAAGACTGCAGACTCCAAATAGTGGCACAGGTTCTTTTTATTCGCATAGAAGGCTGTCATCCTGTGATTCATCACAAGATCATATGGACCATGACTCCTATTCCACTGAGAAATCTGAATTGATGAAATTTGCTGAAGTATTGAAGGAAACAAACAGCCTGACAGAGGAAACCAGTACTATAGGGAAATCCCAAAGAAAGTCGGAATCATTTGGTTCATTGAATGCCATTCACTCCAGCTTTCGACAATGATCCCACCACACAATTCTCTTATGTCAATACATATTCATACAGTCCTTCAAGGACTTGATGCACCAAAATAAGTTAAGAGGCCTTGTTATAGTCGAAGATATAATTGTCAGTATAAGGATCTGATTTTGCAGGAACACAAAGCATTCCCCTTAGTCCTACATTTCTATATGTTACATTCCCAATTATTTAATCTGAATTCATCTGAAGAGTACCGCAAGCAGCATCAGGAGCTGGTCAATCTGATTTCAGGATAAAACAAAGACGTATACTTCCATATAACTTTTGACTTTAAGACATATTTGAAAATGGTTTGTCTTCATCATTGAAATTTGAGTTAAAAATGGACCTCTTTGATGAACATGACTTGGGCCATTTTCCAAGTTTAAGAATCATTAGTGTAGGAAAGTCTAGTGGTACAGCAAGAAACAATATGAGAATCTTATCCATACCCTTGTAAGAATCTTCGGGTTTGGGCTAGTTTGTTCTGGGGCATCTGTTGTAATCTGAAAACTCTCTGTATCTCTGGAAGACCCAAGTCTGCTCGAAAAAAAAGTCTGCTCGAAGTTGGACCTGCTAGTCCGCGCCATTTCCATTTTGTTACACGTTCACTAGCTTTCACCTGGTTTTGTTTAACAGTTTGCTTTCTGTCAACTATTGATTTTCCAGTTTTGAGAAGATTGTATCGTTGCTTTCGTTTTAAAATGCAAATTTTTTAGGTATTGTAATTACCTACTCAGATTGATCAAGACTTGCTTTGATATTTGTAGCCTCGTTGACTTATTCGGTATCTCATAATAGAGAGTTTTTATCTTAAAAGACATGAAAATACAGGTAAGTGGTTGTTTCACATTTCATTAAGGTACTAATTAAAGGGAGTGGTTGACATGGTACAGATGTAGAGTCATGTCATCTTCCTCATCAAATGAGAGAGAGGCCTGCACTGATCAATGAATCAGCAAGGACCTGATTAGCAGCCTGAGATGGATGAACACTGTCCCAAAACACGTACTGGGTTGCATTGGGACAAGTTCCTGGTGACTTGGGATTGCACAAAAGTATTGTTGTCTCCACAGTCCCCGTCCCACAGCATCCCCTTCTTGCTTCTGCAAAACCTGTCAAACACAGCAGAAAGGAATGACAGTGAAGTAGTTTTTCTCCTAGTTTAAGATAAATTCAAAAGAATCGTTTGGTGGGTACCCTGATTTGAAGGGGATTGAACAAGGTCGAAGAGTGGCTTATAGATGTCAAAGACAACAATCTTTAGACCCGAAAGTTGTTTTTGGAGATTGGCTGCAGCTGAGCTGATCTTCTTGTTAAATTGTTGAGCATCACTGTTGATGCTGGAGACACACCCACTCTCATGGAATCCGAAAAGTGTGCGAGTTGCAGGTAGGCAACCCAATGGTGGCAGTGAAGTTACCCCAAGTTTCCTTCCTCCCAAGCCATACAATGTCTGTTTTCAATTTACTGTGTCATTTCAGCAACAGGCATGCTAGTGAACTCCAGTTCTATCTGTTACAGTAGAATTAGAAGGTACCTTTACGAAGCTTTGGAATGAACCGACAAGGTACGAACCATACTGATCAGCACTATATAGTTTGTTTATCAAAGGGTTGACATAGTAATTCTGAACAAAGTCACTACTGCCTGCACTCAGAACATATAATGCACCCTTTATGATTGAAGCTGATCTGTTACTACCAGCTACCTGAGCAAGCTTAGATTGATACTCCTTGAAGTACTGTAGCTGCTGGGATAATGGAATTGCATGCTGCAATGGAATTGCAATTGCAGTGTAAAAACAAGATAGTCTTTGTATAAAATGTCAAGGAGGTAAGGATACAGGATTTAAACAGTTCTCACATTAACTATGGCAGCTTTCTCGTCATAACCAGATGCAGCTGATGCAAAGTTGGCTCCAATAAGAAGGTTCTTCCCTGATGCTTGTGGGCTAAGATATGCTGGTGGGTATGTTTTAAATCCCAAAGTTTCAGCTGCAAAAGAAAGAATTTGATTCATAGAACTTGCATGGTGAAGTTTGCAAAAGACTTACTCTAATTGAAACATGAACTTACCAGTAATGTCAGTGGCTAGTTTGCCATTACAAAACCTTCCTGTAGGTTGATGATTGACGAAGTCTCTTCCATAAGGAGGGTAATTAGCCTTGTAAATGGTGGGGAGATAGTCATTGTTCCCCACGTCAACAGCTGAATCACCAAAGGTTATAATTGCAGGAACAAGAGTGTCCTGTGCACAGGTACTCTTCAGAACTGAACATGCAGAGGCTAGAACCAGAAGTGTAGTAAAGGAGATGTCCATTTTTCTTTTCTTTAACAATGTGAGGAGACTTGAGCTGAACTCAAGGCCTTATAAAAGGAGCTTGAAGGTGACTTCAATTTAAGGCCTTGAAGAAGGCAGATGGGAGTTGAGGATGACTAATAAATGAATCTTGTTTGTGTACAGTATTAGTTCTTTCAAAAGAATACATCATCAAAGGTGTTCTTCATATTCCCTTTTCCATTTTCTTAGTCATCACACATTGCAGAGCAATCCTGATAATTTCTGTATGCTTAACCAATGAAAAGAGGGTCCTGGTGGTTGGAATTATAAAGAATGCTGTTGCATCATGAGCAAGAAGCAGCATGTGGTGGAGTTAATCATGGGTTGTCAAAAATCAGACAAGAAGTCACATGATTGTTGATTGAATTTGGTATAGGTTGGGTTCGATGAGGTTCGTAAGTCATAAACCACACCTGGAAGAAGTAACATTAACACAAGAATTTTATGAAAGTTTGGTGATTTTTCTTTTTCTTTTTTTATTGGCGAATTTAATTGTAGTTTTTCTCATAATAAAACTCTTTTACATAGACCCTAAAACAAAGACACTACATGTTTTATTTCAAGTGATATTGTTTTTAAAATATTTTTATAATAGATAAAGATGCAATTTTTCTTATAATTGACTCATTTTAAAAGATAAGTCTAAATTATTTAAAAATATTTTGTATGTTACAAATTAAATAAAATTTTTGTATAATTCATAATAACACATATTTTTAATAAACAAATACAATCAGATGAAAGATCCATCTCTTTTATTATAGTTTCTATAACCATTGTATGAAATATCCTTAAAAATATATAAAATTGCAAAACAATATCAAATCAGGCTTTACTTAGAGATGACATTATTCTCATTTTCCTGTTTTTCGAGTCTCATATTAAACATTAGTTAAAAAGGAGAAAGTGAACGAAACAAAAGTCATAAAAATAGAAAGGTAAGAAAAATGGATAAAAGCTCACCGACTGAGTACCTACTGTTGATATTTAACACATGTTGGTTCATGACAAATGTCAGGAGTCATAAATCATATGTGCAGTTGTTTAGGTATACTGAGAAATCATATACATTTGGTATACTACTTCTACTTGGAAGCTCATAAATTTCAAAGTTGACAAGCCTTCAATTAATGTGGAGTTTCCTTTCCTTTCCTTCCCCTATATCATCAGGTCATTGAATTCGCCAGCCTGTAGTTCTCCTTACACTAAATGCAGGCACACTAGACAGTCCATAAATTAGGGTTTCAGAACCCCTATGACGTAGAGTTGGTAAAAGGGTTCGATCCAATTCGAAATTAATAGACACAAACTTAAATAAGTTTTTTTTGTTACTTGACGATGTCAGATTGTATTAGCTTGAATAGCTCATAAACTTCTTCTTATTATTCTATTCGTCTTTTGAAACATGACAATTTAAGACACAACTAATAATTTGTTTCATTTTTTGTTAGGTTTTACTCCAGCTTCTTCAAGAATTACTCTTTTTTATGGCGCAAGACTTCACTACTTCAGTTGTTTAATTGAAGTGTGAAAATACGACTGAATTTATCCTATTTATTTTTTAGGAGAGAGCAAAAAATCTCAGTTTCATAGCATTTGAAAGAGAAAAATTAAAATAATAAGAAGGATGTGCAAAGTTAAAACTGCATCGGATGTAATCTTATTCGATTTCATCTTTTAGATAGACTAAGAAATTTTATTTATGTTCAACCTAATTTATGTTAAACTAACTCAAATATCAAAATTTTAACTCAAAATTTAATAAATTCAAAATTTTAATAAAAACTTAAACATTACAATAAAAATTCTAATTTTTTTTATAAAATTCTAGTTTATTATCCCCAAAACTATTAGTAGAACAAAAATCACACTAGACAAGCTCCATAATGGAGGACTTACTCGTGAAAACTCCACACTAAAGCATTTTGGAAAGTATATTACTACCTAGGACTAGGAAGACTCATATCTTGTTGATTCGACAAAGCTGTTGTGCAGTTCTCTGTCTTTTTGTCATCTCCTGAGGCCATCTCCATTGACAAAGATTCTTTCAGCTCAACAAGTACATAACTCATATCTGGCCTTTGTGTTGCATTTGGTGCGACGCAAGACATTGCTATCTCCACAGCTTTCCAGGCAGAACTGAGATTGAATTCACCTTGTAACTTTGGATCAACTATGCTCTTGATATCGCCTCTTTCTATCAAGGAATGAGTCCACTGAATTACGAGACAATGGTCGTCTTCGTCAACTGGTATTACTGCCGGTTTCCCAGTTATTAACTCAAGGAGAACTACCCCAAAACTGTAAGTATCAGTTTTTTTGTTGAAAATTCCTGATTGGCACCTTTATACAGATAAAAATGACAAGTTACAATCACTTAGGTTTTGTTTAATCAGGTTATTTTTATGGAAGCAAACTAT
>JANZLF010141460.1:0-11590 GCA_026546835.1 Erythroxylum foetidum | reverse complement strand
GAATTAGATTGAGAATTATGGAAGTGTTAGGTATAGATGTGTGTTCTGCTGGTGTTTTAGATTCCGGACGGGAGGTCCGATGATTCTGAGTTGTGTTTGGAAATTATAGAAGTGTATAATTTCTTTTGCAGATTTTTAGGCTGTACAAAATACAACCGTTATGCTACTCGATTTTCGATAAAATCGGGTTATAACAAAGTAAGAAGTAGAATAGGTTTTGTTATATATGAGATAAGAATTTTGGTATATGGATAAAATTTTGGGATCTGTATGTTTGTATAAGATGATGATTTGAGATTTGCACGAGGATGAATTATTATGTTTTGATTGTATAAGGTTGATTAAAGATGAAAGAAATGAAAAAGAAAGATTGAAAAAAAATAAAAATTATACCGGAATTCGGATTTGTTTTAGTCTAAAGTCTGCAACGCGACCCTGTTGTTTTCATTTAGAGTTTGAGTTCTCGGATGTCAGAAATTGGTTCAGCTCGTTTTGAGATCCGTTTGTTTTCGCTGTGCGATTCGTTCCGCTACTTGGTTTTTTGCCTTATGTTTTCCGGATTCGATTCTTTCGTTTGGTTGTTTCCGTACGCGTTTGATCGCGTCTCCGTCGCTTAGTTTCGCTTTCGCTATTGTTTTCCGTTTTATTTTCCGATTGGGGTCCGATTTTTGGATCGGGTCTCAACAGTTATGAGTCCAATGGTTTAACTCTTATATTATTTGGAGGTCAGAAGAAGGAGATACAATCAAAAGATCGAAGGATGTTCCATCACCATCCAACCTATGCACGATCGCGAATTAGCTATCAACTTGCAAAGTCGTGATTGTGCTTCGTCGCGATCGCAACTTTCCAGTCTCACTCTTTCACTTCTAACCTCCATAACTTTCAACCCATAAATCTAAAAATTTAAAAATTTATATCATTAAAAACCTAAAAGAAAGAGCTACAACTTTCGTGATGACAATTTTACCAAAATCTTCCTAGATCAATATAGTTTAATCATGGATGTTTCATATCACATTTTTACCTCTTTTTCTCTTTTCTTTCTTTTATTCTAAACCAAAATTTCTAATTTATCTTCTTTCACTTCATTTAACTCCTATTGCAGTTCAAAATCATCCACAATCGATCAAAATTCAAGATTACACACTAATACTAAAAATAGAACATATACAGATATTCACCAATTGTTGCAATTTTCTTTTTATCAACAACTTCATTTCATCATAACTTTCCATTTTAATGCTTTTCCCCATAACACTGCATCACCTTAAACATTTCCCTTAGTTCTAAATTCGTTCAAATTCATTTCTATTAACACTTCACTTATTCATGCATGAACAGTACATCAACTTATAACCAGAATAGAGTATATATATTTTTCTTCATCAACTTGTGTAAACTTTCATATATCCAAACCAGAATCTATTTCATACTTTTTTGGTCAATTCCTATTTCACAAATCTTTCATCTAGTTGATTCATCACCGAAACTACATTTCTTAAGCTACTCATGCATGTATATATTTATACCGTAAAAACATCATCAGAGTTACTTACTTGATTCAGCTATTCCCAGCAATAAGAGTGAATCAATAACAACCAATAAAAATGAAAATTCAATATTCGGTGATGGACAAGGAACAAAGAAAGAATTCTCTGCTGAATGCTTTTGGTGAATATCAAAAGCTACAATAATCACTTCCTAATCCGAATATAAGCTACGTGTAATCTTTCCTTACTCAAAACCAAACCACATAGCTATATTGCATGCACTACATATGTCACTCAAACAAGTCTGCCATTTGTGACCAAACATACAAGCCATTTTTCATATACATATGTTGCCACGTGTCACACGATAATTGGTCCATATTTTAATATTTTTCTAAAATTCACCAAAAATTCCAAAATATCCTAAATATACCAAGATTGACAAATCACATTTTAATCGCATTTAATAACTCATTTATATCCGAAAAATGTTAATGAATGCATGTACAATCATATGAATGTTCAAAAATATGCATGTCAACTTAAGCATGATATGCATATTCTAATTTCTCAATAATTTCTCATAATACACAATTCTAGCCTTAACATGGATAATGGAATGTTACAATTCTCCCCTCCTAACAAAACAATTTTGTTCTCAAAATTCTTACCTGGATGATCAAATAGGTAGGGGTGTTGATTTTTCATATGCTCCTCCGTTTTCCATGTTGCTTCCTCACTCGAATGATTCTTCCAAAGAACTTTCACCATTGGGATTAATCAGTTCCTTAATTGTTTATTCTGATAGCCAATTATCTTCACTGGTTCTTCAACATAGCCCAGATTACTAGTGACTTCAATTTCCTGAGTCAGTATCACATGAGTTGGATCCAACCGATATCGTTTAAGCATACTCACATGAAACACATTATGTATCTGAGCCATTTTCAAAGGTAAGGCTAACTTATAAGCCAATGGTCTAATTCTTTCAATTATCTCATATAGACTAATATATCTCGGACTTAACTTACCCTTCTTATTGAATCTTAGCACACCACATAAAGGTGATACTCTCAGAAATACTCTATCTCCCACCTTGTGCTCCATATCTCGTCTATGCTGATCCAGATAGCTCTTCGATCTATCTTGTGCTACTTTAATTCTATTACGGATCAATTTCACTTTGTCAACAGTATCCTGAATTAACTCTGGGCCTTCGACAATTCTTAGACACTATTCATCCTAACATAAAGGCGAACAACACTTTCTGCAGTACAACACCTCGTATGGAGCCATACTGATACTGCTGCGATACTAATTATTGTAGGCAAATTCAATCAAAGCTACATATTGATCACATGCTCCTTGAAACTCTAGAACACAAGCTCTAAGCATATCCTCAATAGTCTTGATTGTCCTCTCACTCTAACCATCTATTTAAAGATGAAATGTAGTACTGAAATTCATCTTTTTAACTAAAGTTGCCTGTAAGCTACCCCAAAATCATGAGGTAAATCTAGGATCTCTATCTGATACGATGGACACTAGAACCCTATGTAATCTCACAACTTCATTTACATAACCGAGCTAACTAATCTAGAGAAAAAATTTTCTTTTACTAGCAAGAAATGAGCCGATTTGGTCAATCTATCAACAATGACCCAAAAGACATCATGCTGTCTCGGAGTCCTCGGTAAACTCATGATGAAATCCATTATGATTCGTTGTCATTTTCACTTCAGAATAGGCAACGAATGTAATTTTCCAACTGGAGCTTGATAGTCAGCCTTAACCTGCTAACAAGTTATACACTTAGAAATGAATTATGTTACTTGCTTCTCATACCAGGCCACCAGAAATGTTGTTTCAGCATGTTATACATCTTTGTAGAACCAGGATGTATAACATAAGCTGCTAAATGTGTTTCCTCAAAAATCTCTTTCCTTAAATCATCAATACCAGGCACACATAATGTTTGCCTTAAACACAATGTATCATCTCTCACTTCAAAATTAGAATATAGATTCACTTTCAACTTCTCAATTAACTTTACCAAATCTGGATCTCTGCTCTAAGCCTCTTTAATCCTTTCAAGCAAAACAGGTCTTAACTTTAATATAGCTATCAATGTTTCATTTTGTCCCAAATTTAATTCAACATTCAGTGCTCTTAAATGAACTAGGATCAGTAACCTTGATAACTGTACTTGAGCTGCACTGCTGTTGGACTTTCAACTTAATGCATCAGCTACTATATTAGCTTTGGCAAGATGATACTCAATTGTACAATCATAATCTTTCAATAATTCTATCCATCTCCTTTTTCTCATATTTAACTCTTTCTGGTTCAACAGATACGTTAAACTCTTATGATCAGTGAATACTTGAAAAGTTTCTCCATACAGATAGTGTCTTCAAATCTTTAAGGCAAATACTACTACAGCAAGTTCTAAGTCATGTACTAGATAATTAAACTCATGAGATCTCAACTGTCTTGATGCATATGCTATTACTTTACCATACTACATCAGTACATATCCTAAACCTTGGTGTGAAGCATCACTATACACAACATAACCTCCAAAGTTAGATGGAATAGCTAACACCGGTGCTATAATTGACCGATGATTTAGCTCCTCAAAACTCCTATGACAATCATTATTCTATCTAAAAGGCACATTCTTTCTCATAAGTTTTGTCAAAAGGGTTGAGATCAGTGAAAACTCCTCTACAATCCTTCTGTAACAACCAGCTAATCTAAGAGAACTCCGGATCTCAAACACATTTCTCAGAGCCTCCCATTTCATCACTTCTTCTACTTTCTTTAGACCTAAATGCCCTGTGCAGACACTATATGACCCAAGAATACTACTTGATCAAGCCAAAATTTGCACTTACTGAACTTAGCATATAACTATTTCTCCCCTATTATCTAGAGAACCAATCTCATATGCGCAGTATAATCTTCTCTACACTTCGAGTACACCAAAATGTGATCAATAAATACAATCACAAAATGATCTAAATAAGGTTGAATATTTTATTTGTCAAGGTCATAAAAGCTATCGAGGCACTAGTTAATCTGAACGACATCACCAAAAACTCAAAATGCCTATATCTTGTTCTAAATGCACTCTTCGGTACATCCGCCTCGATTTTTTTAACTAATAATATCTTGATCTCAAGTCTAACTTTGTGAATACCTAAGCTCCCTGCAATTGATCTAACAAATCATCAATCCTTGACAATGGATATTTATTTTTAATTGTTATCCAATTCAACTACCGATAATCAATACACAATCTCAGACTTTCATCCTTCTTCTTTACAAACAATACTGGAGTTCCCTAAGTTGACACACTAGGCCTGATAAAACCCTTATCTAAAAATTCCTGCAACTAGGTTTTCAATTCCTTCAGTTCTACAGGTGCCATCCTATATGGAGGAATTTATATAAGAGCGGTACCTAGAACAAGGTCTATAGTGAACTCCGTTTACCTTTCTGGGGGTAACCCTGGTAGTTTTGCAGGAAATACATCTAAGAAATCCTTAACAACTAGAATATCCTAAATGTCTTGTTCATTCCGAGTATCAACTACATGAGCCAAATAAGCCTCACATCCACCTCGGATCAGTTTAATCACACTCATAAATGAAATTAGTCAGGCTGGCATATAACTCCTCTAAGCACTACTCTCAGCTAATTAGGGGATTCTAGAATACTTCCTTGGTATAACAATTCATCATAGCCTGATGAATAGTAAACCAATCCTTACCCAGATTAACTTCTATTTCCTTAACTGCAATATAATCAAATCAGCTACTAACTTTGCCTGATCAATTTGTTTTTACAGACCTTACCAATCACTATTATGCTACCCACTGCGGTACTCACCTCTAACCTATATTTCAATATCTCTCTCTCGCAATGCAATCTAAATGCCAGATGAGGTGTGATGAATGAATGTATAGATCCTAGATCTACCAAGGCATATGCTTTAAAATGAAAAACATTCAAAAAACCTAGTACCACATCTGGAGAGTACTGTGCTTCCTATTTGGTGATGGCATAGACCCTGGCCTGAGATTTTGGCTGATTACTTCATATGTCAGTCCTGACACTAGGCCCTGCTGACTGAGTTCTACCTCTGCCTCTGATTCTTTGTGTAAATCTAACAGCTCTACTTTGCTGAACTGTTGTCTCAGTCATTATTCCTCCTCTAAGTCCAGACTGTGGTCCTAACATCTCAGGACAATCTTTAATCAGATGGTCTACAGAGCCATAACGAAAACAAGCTCCCATTAACCTCCAACATTCTCCACCATGCTTCTTACTATAGTGTTCACAATTAGGTAGCTGTTGAGTTTGGTTATAAAGCATTTGTCCTCTACCTCACCTAGATTGCACAAATCCACCTCTTGATCGGGATCTAGATTGTCTTGATCTAGACTATAATCGAGATGATCTGTTTTGGCACTTTTTGAAGCTTCTGTCAAAAGTAGCCTGAGATTCATCCTGCCTCTTTCCTCTAATGTCCTATCTATACTCTCCCTGACCATCCTTCAACAACTGTTCAATTCTGATCGAGGTCGTTTGGAGTTCTGTAAAATTGCCCAAATTAGAAATGGCCAACCTCATTCTGATTTCCATATTCAAACCATCTTCAAATCGTCTACATTTATCTTCCTCAGTTGGGATCAATGCAGTTTCATACCCTATTAACTCATTGAATTTTATCTCATAGTCTGCCATAGTGAGCCTACATTGTTTCAGATATAAGAATTCCTTCATCTTCTAATCCATGTAAATCTTATGCATATAGTTCACTCGGAACGTCCTTAGAAAATCTTTCTAGGTCAAACTACAAGGTCTAGTGGTACTGCCTGAAACAGTCTTCCACCACTAGTATGCGGGACCTTGCAGTGATGAGATCACATAATCAAATCTTTCATCTACCTCACAATCCATCTGGTCGAATACTCTTTTAGTTCTTTCTAACCACCCTTCTGCCTCAGCTAGGTCTGTGCTTCTGTAGAAGTCCACAACCCCCTGTTTTCTTAGTTTATCGTGCTTTCTGTATCACCTTTCCAGAATTCTCGGAGGCATTTGAGCAAACTCAAGTACAAGAGACTCTACATTGGCTCCTATAGACTCCATTTCAACTGACTCTCCAATTTGATCTCCTGTGCAAGGTGACTTATGACAAACAAAAGTTATGATCACTATCTGAATCTCTCACTATTGATCATATTGTGTCTCTAAAGATGCCAAACCAAGCTCTAATACCAAAATTAAAACATCCCACTACCATAGAGTACATACCTGAATATCCGAGAATGTTCAAGTACATATCCTATGATAATGATACGTTAGAGCAAATACATATCCAACTTAACACATGGCATCATATAATATAATTGAGAGTCATCAAATTTAATTCCATTCACTGCGTTCATTGACAAAAGCTCAATATTTTTTATAATCCTTATAAAAGTTCAAGAAAAGAAACTACAAAATACAAAATTACAACCCTTATAATGTCAGCTGACAGACCTCTGAGCCATAACTAAGTCCAAAATATTCCTCTAATCTAGTTAAAGAAACTAGGTCTCTTGTCTCGTACTTGAAAAGCCACGTTACAATTTTTTCATGAGTCTTGTGAACTCAATGAGTGAACTGTCATTGACGATTTCACCCAAGGTAAAAACATAAATCACATATCTCAAATATATTCATTCAGATCATGAATAATTTAATATTCACATTATCATGGCAGATCATGTTATCATTGCGAATCATAACAGATATATACAATTACAAATGCATATGAGACTCCAAATTTGTTATTATTGTTGTGATCGAGTGCCTTTCACATACGGATACAAATACTAACCCATTAGGCTCAGTTAGAACATAATTCACTGAGCAAAGCTCTATGTGCAAAAACAGAAAATCACAGAGCAAAGCTCTACATGTAAGCACTTATATAATGGTTGCTTTGGTCACAACGCCTTTATTTGAGCATGCATTTTATGAAAGGAATCAAATACAAAATATGCGATGTATAGCAATCACATATGATGCGCAATTAGAATATCATAGTCATCGGATCTAAATCTGGCATTCAACTTTCATTGAGAATACAAATACTATTCAGAATTTCACATCAATTCAGAGCACTTCCAATATATGCCCAAATATTAAACTCTTCAGACTTTAAGTCCAGAATTTATAACAAAGCACAAATAGTTCATAAAGAGAGTTAGGTGATTTAATATGAACGAGAAATCAATCAAATTGGTAATTGTGTGAAGAGAGATCTCACAGAAGTTCCTGGAAGTCTATTGGAAAACTTCATATCTAATTAGGGGTTGGATAAATTGTGAATTGAGAAATTGCAATTTTCCATGTTCTAATTAGGGTTTATAATTTAGGGCTATTGGTTATAACTCGTGAGAGAGTAATTAACCTTAGGATCGTCGAAGACCAATAATCCGATAATTCATAATTAATTAGATTAGTGTTGAAGATAAGGAAAATTTCCCTTTTCTCTCAATTGGTAGTTCCTTAGGTTGATTCTTGATGTGTGTATTGCAATTTGCTAATTTGTTAATATTTCGTGATTAATTCTTGGATTGATTCGTTTGATTGAATTGCATTATTGTTTTAGTTTAGTTAAATTTGAATTTCTGTGATTAGTATTCACCTTAGATTTTAAGATTGATTAACCCTTTTCGTTGGATTGACGTCTTAGATATTACACGAACGACTCGTACACTTGTGAAATATTGAGGTTAAAATATTAAAACTACACATATCAAAAAATCGTGATCAAGTTTTTGGTGCTATTGTTGAGGAGGTGATTAGTTTAATTCTATAGTTTAAGATGTTTAGTTTAGTTTTTAATTTTTAAATTTCATTCATTCTTTTCTATTTTTGAACTCGTGCTCTTACATGAACACGAGAATTTTGAGTTGCATAGCTGAAAAAATAGATTTAGACATCACTCAACTAAAATGAGCCATTAAGAAAGCTCGATAAAACGAAGAAGAAGAGATCATGTAGACAATATTGGCCAAGGAATTTTAGCAGGATTTGGACCATGGAGCGAACCAAGGACAACAATAAAGGTCCCTTATGGACTTTATGAGATTAGGGCTTAATACGGCTAATCAAGGGGTAGCTAGACCACCATTATAAGCCCCATCATTTGAAATTGAAATAGCTCTCTTGAGCATGCTTTAACAAAACGTGCAATTTTATGGACTAGTAAACGAAGACCCTACCGCACACATAATGAACTTTTTAGAAACCTGTGATACCTTTAGTACCATTAGATGTCGGAAGATATAGTTAGAATTAGGCTCTTTCCCTTTACCCTTAGAGATAAAGCAAAGGCTTGGTATCACTCCTTTAACCCTGCCAATGTTACCATTTGGGATCAATTAGTCCATATCTTTTTAGATAAATATTTTCTCTTAACTAAGACCACTAAGATCATCAAGGAAATCACCAACTTCCACAAGGTGATGGGGAATTGATCTATAAAGTGTGGGAATGATGTAAAGATTTGGAACGAAAATTCCCACATCACAGCTTACCTAAGGAATTTTTATTGCAAACGTTCTATAATAGAGTTACCTCGCATATGAAAGGCATGTTCGATGTAGCTTTAGGAGGATCATAAATGAGGAAGACAGTTGATGAAGCAAAAGAATTAATAGAGGAGATTGTGAGTAACAGTTGTTTACGGGCGAATGAGCAGGATAGATAAACTATTGCATTTCGTGAATAAAAAGGAATTGTGGCTGTTGATCAAATTATGGAAGTATAAGTGAGGATTGATAACTTGACTCGATAGCTTAACAATATGAAGGCTTCGTCCTCAACTCCGGTAAAGGTCATACAACTTAAGTGTGAACTCTGTAAATAATTGGACTATGACATAGTGGATTGTTTCTTAATGAGGGAAGGTAATCTAGAGCAATTGAATTACATGGGAGCCCAGTATCGACGAGGAGTGGGAAACAAGCACTACTCCAACATTTACAACCATAGGTGGAAGAATCACCCTATTAGAAAAAAAATGCAAGAGGAAAGTTCAGACTTCAAGGACAATTGGGATTCTAACAAGATAAACCAAGCTCAATGGATTCCAAGTTGGATAAGATTTTAGATAAGATTGGAGACATGGAGGATGCACATAGGAGGCTTGAGAGCAAATTCGAGCAAGTTACCAAGAACCATACCTCTTCAATACATAATATGTAGGTTCAAATAGGTCAACTAGTTGAAGCAATATCTACTCAGAATGTAAGAACCTTTCCAAGCAATACCGAGTCTAATCTAAAGAAAAGGATCATGGCAATCACTTAGTCCGAGGAAAAGGAACTTGATCATACAAAGGAGAATGGAGATGAAGGGAAAGGACAAGTAATTATGGAACTCCTTCTAAGTGAGTTCAGAATTGAGCCAATTAAGGAATCTCGACCTAAATTGCCATCCTTATTCTAACGCAGCAGAAATCATTGTCAAGTAGGATAACAAGGAATTCTAAGGAAGTTGACTTAAACAAGGTCGAGAGAATAACGGAACACCTACAAACAAGGATCATATCAATGGAATCGGTGAAGAAGAAGGTTAAAGAGCGCGAAGTAGAAGAAAACTCCAATACAACACAGAAGAAAGTAGATCTAAGGGATTTTACATTCCTTGCAGTATAGATGGAGTCGACATGGAAAGGGAATTTGTGAATTTGGAAGCGAGTATCAATATGTTGCCCTACACCTTTAGTCAAAATTTGGGGTTATGAGAGTTAGTACCCACAAAGATGTTAGAAAAGACGACTGACAGAACAATCCATCAACCGAAGGGGATCATTAAGGATGTGTAAGTACAAGTTGATAATTTTACTTTTCCCACAAAATTCTATATAATTGGATATTGGAGAATATGTAGAAACCCTTATGGTACTTGGAAGACCATTCCTAACCACTGCTTGCTCAATCATTGATGTTGATAGGGGGACTAATTTTGAGGGTAGGTACGCAACAAGTAGCCTTTAAAGTGTCAAAGCAAGACAAAAATCCTCCTTTACCTCTAACTAATGGCAAGGAACCTAAACCTCAAGGGCAATGGGAAGATATTGTGGATCCTGGGAACATCTTCAAAAAGAAACGATCGCGAAGAAGAAGGAGAGCCACAAGGAAGCTTAAATCAAGGGCATAGTAGCTCATGTGTAAATTGTTAGATTAATGACTACATAACCATTGCACCACTATTTAAACCACCATGAGCAAAAGAAAAGTGTCAAGCTACCGATGTTAAAAAAGTGTTGTATGGGAGGCAACCCATGGAGTTTTTATTTCCTTAAATGGCCTTCAGAAAGTTTGAATTCTATATTTAGATTATTTTGTTTTCAAATAAAATTGGAAGGCATAGGATGCCAAAATGAACTCTATGATTGACGAAGTAAGCAAAGAGAGGTAAAAGAGCCATAAGGAGATAAAAAGGGATTTCAAAAAGTAGAGAATTACAAAAGAAGAAGAAAAATTAAAATGCAAGGTAAAAATGATAGACACACATATTTCACTTAAAATTTTACCATTTTACCATCCAATCACCTATAAATACATTTCTAACTTTACTTTTTCACTCACTTTCATTTTCACTTTATCTCTCTAAAATTTATCTCTCCAACAACCCTCACTTCTCTCTCCAAAATTTCAAACCTCCAAATTTCTTTCGACTTCCACCAACTCACAAGCCAATATGTTGTGCATCAAGCAAACATTAAAATGTGATTAATTAGCAGGACAAACATAAGTCTAGAGACGAGGGAAGAGAAATAGAGCAACTAATTACAAAACACCTTTCCCAATCTTCTCGGAAGAGGAAGGTACTCGTTTCCATTCCCTTCGTAGTAAACAAATTATGGTTCCAAAATATTTTGTCGGGACCCGATCCGTAGACCGGACCCCAACTGTTGGATCCGAGACCCAACTCTCTTGCTTAAAATCATGAAACCTGAGCGTGCGTATTACTTCGAAGGGTTTTAATTTTTTTTCATTCTTAATCCCTTGAACCCTTAAAGACAT
>JANZLF010141369.1:0-11600 GCA_026546835.1 Erythroxylum foetidum | reverse complement strand
AAAATCTTAATCCCATTAAAATTTTACTCCAATTAAAAATAAAATTTTATCTCTATTAAAATTTTGCCCCCACTTAAAAAAATTTCTGAATCCGCCCCCTGTTTGAGGTAGTCTTTTAATGCAAGAAATGAATATGTTACCGTACAAATTGATGTTTTAAGTTGACTACAATGGAATTTCTGATATTTTAAGTTGACTACAGTGGAATTTCTTGTAATTTTTCTTTTTTAAATTTCAATCTATGCTTAGTTATTATATTATGTTAGTTTATATATATATATATATAATATCAAACTTAAGTTTATTTGAATCAAACGATGGGTCACGATCACCCGTACTACTTGTGATGTTTCAGTTTTGTTCCAATCCATCTCATCCGCATATTTATGCAGGTCAGCATTTGCCAAATGAAATTACTTGTGCCACTATATAAATGCGTTTTAATTCTATTTAAATTCATCGCGTTTACACCGTTATGTAAGTTATATAAATGTGTATTTACGGGTTGTAGCTTAGTTGGCTATGCAGGCTGGACATATGAGAAGAGCTCTCTAGTTTGATCCCTACTAAACATACCCACAGAAAAAGGCAAAGAGTCTTAACTGTGACTAAGTCAGACTAGTCTGTCTAGTGGATTCCATAATTGGTAATGTACATTAAAAAAAAACTATATAAATATATAAATGAAATTAATTGAAACAGCACAAGTTAAAAAAAGTGGTTTGCCAAATGATTCAAGCACGACAATAATCTAGTTAAAGTCTTGTCGAATGCGATGTCTTAAGAGTTCCATTGTTACTCCGTCTTCTTTCTAATTGGCAGAGAATAAGTAACAAGAGCTAAAAGTATACTCTTATCGTCTTCTTCACTAATCTTATTATAGTCCCCAAGTCAAACAAGTCAGGATGGCCGAGTGGTCTAAGGCGCCAGACTCAAGTTCTGGTCCTCTAACGAGGGCGTGGGTTCAAATCCCACTTCTGACAACTCTGCTTACATTTGACTCGCGTGTATATACATCGAGGGCTTGCTTGTTGCTTGCCAATTTGGTGTATTGTTTTTAACTTTTCCATTCTCCATTTTCCTCCTTTTGGTAATTTGGTTTAGTATAATCGCTAAAAAAAATAATGAATCGGGTCAAGCCGAACTTGGAAAGTACTTTTCAAAATTTGAGAAGTCGGAATCTATTTATTGAGCTGAATTTTCTCTTTTCGATTTAGTATATTCACTAAGAACAAGTCATCAACAAACTCGACGGAATCGAAAAGAGAAAAATTCAAAACTTTCGGTACAAAAACTCGCACAACGAATTAATAATCCGACACTTTAATCCACTCAATCGACCAAAATAACATTTTCATATTAACTCATATTAACAATAAACTAGGATCCGATTTTAATTAGATCCAAATCAGAGCATAAGCCCAAATTTAAGAAGTTGAAGTTTGAACCTTTTCAATTCAAATTCAATCAAATTCCAGTTTAAATATATCTTAATCATCCATTAAAAATATAAAATTTTGAATTCTTCACACTTTGAATTAAAATTGTATGAAACTAAAAAATAAACTATATATCTAAACAAGTTTCATGTTAAACACCCTTGTACTCAAAGGCCGGTTCGAGTCGTTAACAAGTTAAACCGAATCAACTTCGATTCAAGTACGAATATTTCTATCAATTTCAATTTAAGTTGTACAATTTCCATCATCCCTACTAGTAAGGATTTCAAATGGCAACTTTGCAAGTTTAGAAACAAAAGTGCCTTTTGAACAACTAATCCAGTAGATAGAGCAAGAGAGCTAAAATTAGAGATGAAGCAACTTCTTCATTCAGCCTTGAATGTGAAAGCAACAACCACAAGTTAAAAAGGCTGAAAATCAATACATAATCAGCTAAACAATGAAAGAGGATTTTGTGTTCCCATGCAACGTCTTACCAAAACTTGGCTAAGCAGCTGGTGCACTTTTTTGCTTCTTTGGCATGCGATAGCCACCAATAACACAAGCGTGGTCTCGCTCGAAGGGCTCGAGGGTTACTTGCTCTGCAGGCTTGAATTGTTCTTGTGTCATCTTCTTCACCTCACTCTCGAACACAGCCTCAGCAGGAACAGTAGAGTCGATGCAATTTGCCTGAATGACAAAGCTACCAACTTATGCTCCGTATGCATGCAAATCGGGTTAATGGGTTGATATGTATATGCAAAGAAACTAACCTTGATGGATATAACGAAATGGCCACCAGTTTTCAGGAAATGTGATGCGTTCAGGGCTAAAATCCTAGCCTGCAAGGTTGATTCAGACAAGCATAATTATGAGAACTAAATCGTATGCAGTAATCTTTTACGGAACAATGAAACTACCAAAACTCTCTGACACACACAACGATGGAACAATGAAATTAAAACTTTTACGGAACAATGAAACTACCGAAACTCTCTCAGACACACACAACGATGGAACAATGAAATTAAAACTTTTACGGAAGTCGTTTTAAATCTTTTGCCGAATTAAATTTGAGCCGCAATGAAACTATAATTTATTGATTAGCCAGAGATGGAGGTCAATTTCTTTTTAAACCTCAAATAAAAGCAAATAAACTAGTATACCAACAAAAGATGGTGCAAAAAAAATTACAGTACAACCTAAAACATAATTTAATTTCTTAGTAATATTACAGAATCATACTCCATGAGTTTTTGAATTGTGAAAATGGAGAGTATCAACAATTTGTAGAAGATTGTTATTTTGACAGTATCATGAAATAAATCAAGCATCAAAAGAAGAAAGTGAAGAAAAAAAGAAAGGAGGGTCTGAAGATATAAACAATAGTACAGTTTTAAAGCACTTAAAGGTTAAAAAGAAAACATTTGCAGGCGTCAGAAACTCGGGGTTGCATCACCCATGCTGTCCTGAAGGGGAATCCGAGTAATTCATCATCCACCGATTGGCATAAAATGAATTATTAAATAAAAACACAAGATCTTGAGCAAAGTTTTAAAAAATTGCACTACTGTTTTTGAGCAAAAATTGATCAAGTTGATAAAATTGCATCAGAAACTCGAGTTTGCATCATCCATGCAGTCCTGAAGGGGAATCCGAGTGACATCTCATCACATGCAGTAATATAACATAAGTATCATATCAAAATGTGAACAGTTATTTTCACAGGATAGATAAACAAATAGCAAAAAAAGAGACTAAGAAAAAAAAGTGTCAAAAGAAGTTGCTAAAATCTAAACAAAGTAATAACAGGAGATAGAACACATTTCTCAAGTAAAGTTTTGCAACCTTTACACCCAATTTTGTAACATTTTAACAATCATAAACCAAAACAAGAAGATACAGGAAGTAAACCTGATCAGGCTGAGCAACATCCGAAAATATCACATCCACCATGCCGACAAGCATGCGATACTTAGCAGGATGTCTAGCATCTTCAATAATGGGTATAACATTGGTCCTCTTCTTTGCCATGTTAACTAAATCCCTACCACTTCTGTGAGAAAATTCTACTGCGTAGACCACTCCAGTCTACCAAACATGACCGAGATCTTGTAAGCAAATGCTACATAAGAAAACTAACAAATCACTCGCAAAACATTAAATCCAACAAAGACCACTTACAGGACCAACAACATCGGACACGTGAGAGACAGTAGTACCAGAAGCAGCACCAAGGTAAAGTACTTTCGCACCCGGTTTCTGAAATTTCACCACAATATGCACACATTCATCGAAAATTAGTATTACATTAAACCTATAAACAATCAAATTTTAAACCTTTGACACATCAAACTTACAATCCATATATTATCAACACCACCAAGAATAGCAGCTGCCAATTTTGACCTAAAAGGGTTCCACACTCTGTATTCAACTTTAGTTCCATCCTCATTCTGCAACCCCACAAACATTTTCACTCAAAAACTTACTTAACAAAACCAAATAAACAAGGAACCAAGTGCAAAACCACCATAACAGACAAACCTGAACAGCTATCCTCTTCTCGTTGTACACAGCTTCACCAGGAACCATGTTCTTAGTAGCAAGAGCATCTTCTTTACCCTTGACAACAAATACTCCTTCATGTCTATGAGGCTCCACTACAACCTTGCTCCCACCTTTCATTCCAAAACCACGGCCACCACGGCCTCTCCCTCCGCCGCGTCCACCACCACGTCCTCCTCCTCGGCCGCCGCCGCCACTTTTCATTGCGCTTCCTCTGCCACCAAACCCTCTTCCACCGCCTCTGCCTCTTCCTCTTCCTCCATCGCCACCTCTGCCTCCTCTGAATCCTCCACCACCACCGCGACCTGTATACAAACCATCATTTCAACAATGGTCAAAACAGAGACAACCTAGACACCACAAGCTCAATGTTTCCCAACAAACGAATAGAAAATGAACAGCTTGAGGTGGATTTTGCTTTATCTACCTCTTGGAAGAGCCATTTTTTAACCAAAGCTGTTGGAACTTGGAACTTAAAGACTATAGGCTCTTAAGTAATCTGGCTGAAGAGAGGCGAAGTAACGACGATTTATAGAGTGTGGACTTTAGGGTTTAGGGTTTAGCTTCGTCCTCATGTCGTTTTGATTTAAAACGGCGTCAAGAGAAAAGAGAGACTCCACCGTGATGACGTTAGGGGATGCTTTTATTTCTTAATATTTTTAACAAATTAACTATCGTCCGGTAATCGTTAATTCGTTTTAACTAATTATTATAATTAATTAATTATAACGACTACATTAATTCTCATTCTTTTGGCATCAGTTTCGTTGAATTTAAACTAATAAAGATTTTATTAGAATAATTTTTCTATAGATTTTTTTAAGAAGAGTTTTTCTAAGAAGTCAATTGACTATTTGAGTATTATTTAAAAAAGAGTCTCTTTGAAGGAGCTTTATACAATAGACTGTTTGACAATATAAAAATAAAAATATTTTTAATTTTAAATATATTTTATTTTATAATAAAAATTATTTATGCTTATAAAAATTATTTAAAGTATATTAAACAATATACGAAGCACAATATATTAATTATTATATAATTTAGGACCATATGAAACATAAATGAAAATATATCTACCCAAATCTTTTATATGATTTATAACATAAATAAAACTAATATCAAAAATAAATATTAAGACATAAAAAAGTCAAATAATATTATATAAATTTCAAAATAAACGTGAAGACGAGTTTGTAGGTATTGTAGAAATTATATGTAAAATATAAGGATAAAAGCGACTAAAAAATAGGCTCATTAAATACTTATTAATTTCTAAAAATTCATCCAAACAGGCACTTACTATATTTATTCACATTCTTATTATCATTGCCTAATTCTAAGCTCAACTCCCGTAGTTATTTTTATTATAGTTATTTTTATAATTTGCAATCATTTAAATGGAATTTAGTTGGTTCAGCTTAACTTGAAGCATTAAAATTAATTATCATAAATAACATATAATTAATTCATGTGTATTATTTATATCTTAAGAAAAGTATATGAGAATTTAAAAAAAAATTAAAATCATAAAAATAGAGATAATGAAATTGTTTTAAAAAGAGTAAATTTGTTGCCTCACTCTTTATTCTTTATTTATAAATTATAAGAATTGAACTTTTGTTATTTATTAATGAAAATTTTAGTTCGTATTTCTTTATTCCCACATTATACATTGTATAAGATAGTGCTTGATTATAAGTAACCTAAAGGCAAAAAAGGGCCAAATTTATGCTTGATATCAATGTTTTAAAAATAGAATTAGAAGATTAAACTAGTATTAAACTATTATAAAAAATAAATAAAATTGAAGAAATTAAAATATGATTAAAAATTATCTTTATTTATTAAAGATGTTAAATTTTAATTAAAAAACTATTAAATAAATTTTAGTTAATTAATTTTAATTTTAAAAAATTGATTGGTTTACAAAAATCGACCTTTTAATTTATAAACTTATCATTTTTAACAATAAAAGTTACTAAAGCAATTCAAACTAAAAGTTAAAAACCAAACTAAAAAATTGATGAGTGAATTCAATTTTTTAATCATTGCCTAATATAAGTAAATTATAAAAAATACCCAGGGTTCATAAAAAATAATCTAATTTTCTCTCTTTTTTTAATGTTGTTGAAACCCTTTTGTAAAATTGATTCACTCATATATATAAAAACATTTCCCCACTCCATCTCACTATTTTTGCAATGGTAAGACCAAATTAGAAGTAGATAATTCATGATAAATGTACAAATTGGGGGGGAAAAAAACCCTTTTTCATTATTCTAAGCAAACTTAAACCCATGAAAATAATATAGAAAACACACTCAATCCTCTAGTCTAAACTCTTGGGGTTCAATGACAGTTTTCTTATGTCGTCCACAAAGGAGGGCAAAGT
Source organism: Erythroxylum foetidum (assembly GCA_026546835.1). Taxonomy (NCBI): domain Eukaryota; kingdom Viridiplantae; phylum Streptophyta; class Magnoliopsida; order Malpighiales; family Erythroxylaceae; genus Erythroxylum; species Erythroxylum foetidum. The sequence goes on along the minus strand of JANZLF010141369.1, from coordinate 5,198 downwards.
CATTTCTTGCACAAATCTTCCTCTACTCTTGTGTTACAAATAGCGATTCCACTAATTTCCAAAGGCACTTAGATTTTCTAGCAAGATCAAGAAAAGAATATCACAAGGTGTGCTAGTGAACCTGAAGCTATTGGCCCTTGAATGCATTGGAGCATAAAGGGGTTGTGCACCACTTGATCAACGCTTGACCCATTGGAAGCTCTTTCTTGCTTTTGCTTTGCCTGGTTTTTTCCTTTCGACCTCACGTGGATCCCTCGTTAATAAACCGGCTGATAGAAACAAAGAGAACTCCGTAAGACGAGGCTTGTACAAGTCAAGTACAGAGCAGAATATGCTTTGTAAAGGATTTTTAGCAACATCCTAATTGCAATTTACAACTTGAGAAAAAGTTTTAGTTTCCCAATCAAGAAGAGCGCACAAAGAGATGTTCTTTTTGATCATGTTGAATTGTAGTTAGAATTGATCACGATAAATGATCTGGAGTATGAAAGCATGAAGAGGAGATTTCGAGGGCATACCGTTTCTGAGCGGAGGACGCAAGTCTGGTTCCCAGTTTTGTAATGCCCTGCTGATCCCCAATTGAATCGCTCCAACTTGACCTGCCACAATATCATTTGATCAATTTTGCCTGCCATTGGTTAACATCAAGAGAAATGTAACTATAGGAACTTTATCAGGTGATGATTCAGTATACATGCCCCTTCGGAAAACATATCCCCAGATGCATATAGAACTGCCATCTTCTTTATTCTTTAGCTTAAATTATTTGACGCCACGGGTTAAAAATGCAACAGCGGAATTTTTTTTCCCCTGATGAGTTACACAAGATCGATGAAATTGGGACGCCCTTACCAGAGAACCATAAAACATAAAATATCAAACTGGGAAAAATCTAATCAGGAGAATCATTTCAACTTTGTGCATTCAAGCCTGACAATGATGCTGAGAGGTGAGAGCACATAGACAAACTTATGCTTAATATTGGGGGTATAAGGGAACATCAAGGATTGATGAAAGAATTCCCCGTTGTAACCTTAAAAAGAAAAGCTTGGGACATTAATTGCAAAACAAAATTAGGGTTGCAATATTGCCAAACTTAGCCTCTGACCAATTAAAAGACAAGACTTTATCGTATGAACCAACCGCTGGACATCATCTGGAAAAATAAATCGTTGAAACTTAAAAGTTATCCCACTTCACTAGTCAATGGTGTTCTATATCTTGACAAGATCATGTGTGCTCAAAACTTGTAGATGAGGAAGTAAATAAAGAAGGGAATCGCTTTTTTTTTCCCACGCACAAACCTACAACAAACTTTACCAAGAAGATGACTAGTATAACTTGAAACCATTAAGCTAACCTGAAACACCGCCACCTTTGACAGTACAATTGACATCCCATAGGCCGAGAGTCTTTGTCTCAGAGAAAGGTTGTAAAAGGGAAGCACGATGATCAAGCATTGGAAAATAGGTATCAAATTGTTTATCATTAACGATGAAGCTTCCGCCACCAGGTTGAATCCAAACCCGAGCCACACTACGCTTCCTTCTACCTGTTCCATAAGATCTTCCTTTATCATCCAATTGTCTCACCCTAGCTTTGGCAATTTCTTCCTGTTTCATACGTTCAATCTCGGCCCTAGCAGATTTTCTTGTATTCTTCTCATAGCGAATGTCCTCTATTTCAGTCAGAGGAGGCAATCCCTCAATGCCTTCAAAATCCTTCAGGGCAATTAAACTATCAAGCATTGCATCAGTGATACCAGATGCTGCAATCAGATCGCCAAATGCACGATTTGGACCTGAAATTGGTAACATCATATTAATACATCTTTTCAGAGACAAACCAACGGAGAGAAATACAGAATCTGACAGCAACAGCCTTAGTCCACCACAAACAGGATAACAAGCGTGTGATAGGATTTTTAAGAAAGCCAGGAAAGTAGCTCCAAAATCTAACTCAGCCAAAGTCACTCCATAAACTGAAGAACTAGCCCAAGCTCAAATAACAAGATTTCCCTTTTGAATCATGCAAAGTATCAATAATGTACTTTGGTTCTCCAGGAATATAAAGTCACAGATATGCTAATTTCAAAATGCAGAAGGTGAATTCGAAGCTCCTGTTAGCATACAAACAAACATTTTCAAGGCATTCCTGTCTAATGATTAAAGTCCAAAACAGTTCACTTAGTATCATTATTTCTTGTTGAGTCAACAAAAATCAAAATCAACACCAAAACCATCAACTTGAATCAGTTCAACAGTGTTTAAAGAACTTGCCTTTGATAACAGCAGTGAGCTCCTTCTCCTCTTGCTCAAGCAACTTCTCTTCTCTGCTGCGATCAACCTCCACACTCACACTACTCTCAGTCCGAACGTCACTATCCTCAACAACAAACAAATTATCAATCTCCTTTTCCTCGCTCAAGTTCCAAAGTTTGTAATCCTCCGACGAAGTTAACCAATCGTTGTCAACACCTCCACTCTCCTTCTCAGCGGACTTAAACACGTCGCCGTCATCGTCTCCGCCGCATTTCTCATTTACCCACGACTCCTTCTCCCTCGACGGTGCTTCGGAGATATCGTCAAGGCTGCCGGTAGTCTCTCCGGAAAAAAGGGTATCTGAATTTTCATCAAATTCACCAGTAAGTTTCCAGATGTTGGGATCGGATCGGTGTTCATTGCTGTTGCTGTTGTTATTATCGCCATTGTGATTGGTTGAAAATGGTCTGGAGCTGAAAATGAAATCTGGGTATCTAGGAGGAACAAGTGAGTATAACTCCGTTCGAGAGTAGAGTTGAGATATGAATCGCAGACGAGAGGGTTTGGGAAGGAGACGACTTAACATTGTTTAGGAATTTTGGGGTTTTCTGACATCTAGGGTTTTAGATTCTGGTACTGAAAGTGTCGTTTTAACTTTGAAGAGTAAATTTTTTTTTTCTTTTTGAAAAAGGAACGAAGAGTATACTTTTTATTGAACTAATATTTAAAAAAATTATATTTTCAGAATATTTGAATTTTTATTTTGAAAAGTAATCATAATTAAATATTTAAATTTAATTAAATTTATTTTTAATTTGATAGAATTGATTTATAACTAAATTTAATAAAATTTAGGCCTCATTTGATTGTTGGCTGATTTGTTATTTTTTAGTTGATTGACCAAAATTAACTAATTAACGTTATCAACAAGTTATTTAATTTGTTTGGTTGTTAATTGGTTGAGTTGGCTGATTCAATCCAACCAGCAAATTTGTGAAAAGTTCCAAATGTAAAAGCATTTTGGACCAAACAGTTGAATTAGTTATTTAACGATGACTATTATACCGTCAGTTCTTGCCTGCTCTTCATTATCATTTATATTATTTTGAACTATTGTTAGTCATGGGATTACTTTATTATAATGATAATAATTATTATTATTGTTATTATTGTATATTTTATATTTTTTATTAGAGTTATAAACTTAATTTTTGTAGAATTAAATATCTAAAATCTAAATTATTATAAGAATATTCAACGAAATACTAAGATATATAATATTTATACCCATTTTTTAAGTCATATATTTACATGTCATTTTATATATAAGCAATTAATACTAAACAGGTCATTTTACTAAACATCAAATGATAAACAACTAATACAATCTGCTGGTCAAATTAGCTGATATAATCACCTATGAGCTAACAGTTAATACAATCAACTGATTGCCAAACATGAGCTTAATTTTACTCTCTAAATGTTGAGTTTTCTTTAATTTTAATTCTTATTTATAAAACTTTATTTGTTGTATAAATAATTATGTTAAATATAGGTTTTTATATTAGAAAGTACCTCTTGTGTTAATACAATATATTAAGTTTAGTTGGACAACAATAATTTAGAAGGTAGGTCAATCATGGTCACGATAGTGGACCTGAAAATAGGGTGCAAGTCTTACGTTGAATAGAACGATCATCTTTTTTCCTTTTCTATTTATTATTTATCGTTAACTGTATAAAATTTAAGTATAATATACCCGGATCAAATTAGCGTATTTTTTTGTTTTTGAACTTTAGATTAACTCAAACATGGAATTGCATCTCTACACATTGTCCATGTGCATATATTATAAAGATAAGTCATTTTCCTATTCTTAGAAGAAATGGTTTGGTTAAGATGAAAGCTATAGAGTATCTTTTCTTGCACCACACTTGCCTAACATTTACCTTCAAAGCAATACTAATGGAACTCTCCTTTATATATGCAAGTACTTTCATTCCTTCACTTCCTCTTTCTAATCCATACAACATAGACTCCTACTCCTCAAGTAATTATTGAAACTCTCCATATAGGTGAGTTATATTCTTAAATACCCATTTTTTCTTATTCTTCTTTTTATTTTTTAGCTTCATTATAATTTAAAAATATTATTGAAGCTCATGATTTTTTTTTTACAGTGTCAAAAACTGAAAGATATGAAGAAAAGACTTAGTTTCTGCCTCAGGAATCTTCTTTCTTGCAATAGTATGTACTCCTCAAAACTTGTGTTAAATAAACTACTTTTTATAAATATTAATTTTATTGTTATATATAATTCATAACAAGTAGTTTTTAGTTACAATTAAAAAAAATGAACCGATTTGATCAAAAACTTAAAATCAATCAATTATTCAATTCAATTTATTTTATTAACTTTCGTTGTTAAAATCAATTAATTTATTAATTAATTAGTCAATTTTTATAAACTAACATAAACAACTTAATTTTTATTTTAACATCCTTTATGTCAATTAAAATTTAAATTAAGGACAATCTCCTTTAATCATATTCTAAATCATTCAATTTTATTTAATATTTGACCGATTTCAGTTGAATCTTTTAAACCTTAAACATTTTTTCTTATTGATTTAACTTCCTATGTATTTTTTAGTAGCTCGTATTAGTATATTATGATTCATAAATATTCCTAAATGTTTAGGACTATCTTTCACCAAATACAAAATAAAGACTACTGGTCATCACATTCATTAATTTTGGTAAAATCTTATAGTGAATAAATTAAAAATTAAAAATAATTTATAAATAATATATTTTAAATAAAAATATAAGAAAATAATTGATGAGCTTGATAGAAGTTGTTTTTGAATCTAAGATATTTTAATTTTAATAATTAATTGAAATAAAAAATTTAGATAACAAAATTTAATTCTCACA
>JANZLF010141354.1:0-11602 GCA_026546835.1 Erythroxylum foetidum | reverse complement strand
AGGTGTTTTTGCTGATCTTATCCAGCGATTAAAATGTTTGAGGAAAAATGTGTAAACCGTATCAGTAATGAATGTAAAGAGAATTTTGAGGAATTATAACACCAATGATAATAATATCATTTGGAATATGAGATTATGTAGTATACAATGATGTTTCACATCAAAGAATAGGATGAAATCTAATGCAACATAATAAAGTGATTTCATACGCATTGAGATAATTAAAGTCTTATGAGTTACTTATTTGATACAAGATTTATAACTTGCTATAGTGACTACTTTGAAGGTCTGGAGACATTATACGTACAGTGAAACATGTTGGATCTATATATAAATATACAGATCATTAAAGCTTGAGGTAAGTATGGACTTTGAAAGAACCGAATATAAGGTTGAGACCATGAACAGAGTTACTGAAAGATTTTGATTAAGTAAATGAGTATTTTCCCTGTAAAGCTAGTGTTGTAAATTGATGCATTGAAAAAAAATTCAATAATGATGTAACACAAATTCAGGTATTGTGTAACACCCCACTCCCGTAAGACCCAGACCCGACATCGATAGTGATATCCGAATCCGTGCCTTGCGAGGGTGGGATGATACAACCCTCAGTCAAAACACAGTACAAATTTTGTCTTGAAACAAACACACACTTACATAAATATGTATGTTGCGAAAAACAATTTACATAACAAAAATGGTAGATACAATGACCACGAGGGTCCTCTTGTGCAATACACAATAATTAATATGCAGAGTCCTCACTCTAGTGCAAATGCAACTGATCTCGCCTCTTCGATCACTCTAAGATCGCTATACACCCGTTACCTAACAGGGTATTCTTCTGAGTCCTGAAAAATAATTGCAAATTTTGAATGAGTTTTTGCAAACTCAATGAGTGACCATCGTCGATGCTCCGCTCACTCAAGTACAGAATCAAATAATAACTTATGCTCTCATTCTTTCCTATTTGATCTCATTTTACAATTCTGATAGATCTATCTCTATCTCATAATACATTTTCTCAAAAATTCCCCCTTTACACATTTACAGAAATCTATATTCATACAACCATTTTTTATACATAAGTATTTCACTCGCTTACTATTTAATTATCATTTGGTTGTGACCTAGTGCCGAAATTGTCCCATCAATGTGCTCAATAATATCTGACCTTTATCCATTACTGGATACCGGGTTCATTATATGTTGAGACTAAGGCTCTGAATCAGTCATGAACTCGAAGTTCATTTTCGCACGTTGAGCTAAAAGCTCTAATCGGTGGCAACTCTGGTCAACAGCTCTAATATTCCATACAACGCTAAGCATATCACAATCAGTCATACATTCTATAATTAGGAGTACCCCATAACTGTTTTCACACCAGTGTATGGCCTTTCGCCTATCATTCAATCAAACATATCAGAATAAATGTAGTCTGTACCCATTATCAATAATCAAACATATCAGAATAAATGTAGTCTGTAACCCATTATCAATTTATATCAGTGTTGTGACCAAGCATCTATACTGTCCCGATAAGGGCACATTGATCGTTGAACGCGTCTTAGGGGTAGGAGAGCCCTCTGGGTATGCACTACTTCCCACGCATCTTAGAGGTAGGAGAGCCCTTTGGGTATGCACTAACTCATTAATCGTTGAGCTTTTCACTCTGAAACTGTCCCGTCAAGGTCTCATTAATCAGTGAACGCGTCTTAGCGGTAGGAGAGCCCTCTGGGTATGCACTACTTCCCACACGTTTTAGAGGTAGGAGAGCCCTCTGGGTATGCACTAACTCATCAATCGTTGAGCTTTTTGCTCTGAAACTGTCCCGTTAAGGGCTCATTAATCAGTGAACATGTCTTAGGGATAGGAGAGCCCTCTGGGTATGTACTACTTCCCACACGTCTTAGAGGTAGGAGAGCCCTCTAGTTATGCACTACTTCCCACACGTCTTAGAGGTAGGAGAGGCCTCTGGGTATGCACTAACTCATCAATCGTTGAGCTTTTCGCTCTGAAACTGTCCCGTTAAGGACTCATTAATCAGTGAATGCGTCTTAGAGGTAAGAGAGTCCTTTGGGTATGCACTACATCCCACGCATCTTAGAGGTAGGAGAGCCCTCTGGGTATGCACTATTCCCTTTCGAGCTCAAGGCTCTTTTTCAGTAGTCAAGCTTGTAGCTCTGATCAGTATATCACAGTCATTTCTAATCTATTCCAGATTTTCACATCACAAACACAATTACATTTTCACATTCGCATAACGTTTATGTATACTATCACTTCAATACTCCGGACCTTCTATCCGTAGTTCACATTCAATATTATCTCATTATTTTACTTCAGAGAATTTAAATCACCGAATTATAACATTTAATATTCTGAGAACCGTCTAGGTCACTCACCTGGCTTCCGCGTTAACGCTTGGCAGTTCAGCAATGACGGTGGACTGACTTTCCAAAAGCCTCTATCACAATTCAAACACTCTATTTTATTCATTGTCCAATCAGAAATAATACTCATATAGCAATTTTCTAAAATAAATGTGTCATGCACTTCCGTGATATTCCCGGTACTAACCCAAGGATTTTCCCCGCCAATAAATTCTCTATTTATCAGAACTCAATAATACTTAAATCAGTCAATTCGTTTCAGAAATCCAAAATTTAATCTCCCTTGACAATCTGTACAACAAGTTATGGTTTAAAACCCAAAACATATACATTCAGGAGAAAGGGGTCTTCGTCATGTTTGAGCTCGCTGAGGCGTGTTCCCTCATTCATGTCGCGACACGTACGGCCCTGCGTGCGCCACGACGTGCGCAAATTCGCGCGCCACGACATGCGCATGAGCATGTTGCGACCTGCGAGCCGTCTCCTTCCCCGAATCCAGTTTTTCACCATTTTCAAACCAACTCTTCCAATCTATTCAACACAGAAATCATTCTAAACACTTAAACCTCACTAATAATCCATTTCCAACCCACTTTAAACCAATATTATTTACCAAATCAACCAAAACCATCCATATTCGATAACCCTAAAACCCAACGTCTCAGTAACTTATTCTTTAGGTATAATCACTTAAAGCATTAATCAATCAACTAATTAAGAAGAAAGAGGCTCAAACTTACTTGATTTAACTTTCAAAAACCTTTAACTCTTCATGGATTTGTCAAAACCCTTTCTTCTTCTTCGACGGATTCCTCTTCCTCTTTTCTTTTTTTTTCAAACCCAATTTCCTTTTTATACCATTTCAAATTATGAAATGTCCATTTTGCCCTCTTCATTTAACTTTAAACCATATTCTCTTAAGTGTCATACCCAAATAGCCCATATAACACTTCTTATAACTTCACGACTTCAATTTAGAAAAGTCCAACTCTTAGGGACTGAATTGAAATTCAATTCTTTCAAAATCATTCACTTTCATGCCTGTCAAAATTCCAATTCAATCAATTCATTTACTTTGACTTTCATAAATCTTTCCAAATTTTAATAGCTCATGCTAAAACAAAATTTTCTAAGTCATATCTTTAATTGGAGTGTCAAAAGTACAATCATCTACAGTATCAGACATCTCATCGGTACCCACTTTGCAATTTAATGCTGAATACATAAATCAATCCAATTCAATTAACACACAATTTTATATTTTCACAAAGACACAAAAGCCGGGAATTGTCACGAGTGCATGAATACCCAATTTCATGTACAAAAATCACAACCCAATCCAAATTTACTATACTATCTTTCCCATCAGTGACATGATGTTACACAATATGCCTTTTTTTGGACCGATGCATTATCAACATGTTATTCCAAATGCTTCACATAATTTAATACTACCCTTCGTGCCAAAATAACCTTTCTTTGGGTCGATTATCTCGCAGTGATGTTGTAAAAATTTACTTACTATCAGGCCAAAATAACCTTTCTTTGGGCCGATTATTTCGCATAGATATGTAATTAAATTACCATTCATTTATCAAAAATAATCTTCCTTTGGGCTGATTATTTCACACAAATGACGCTTGCTCGTGAGAAACTGACGCTTAAAACGGTGCCAACATTCTCTGATGCTTGACAGAAATGGTGTAAGCGTCAGAGAAACGTTCTGATGTATGTAGAACGGTCCTCCCTGACCTCTGATGGGTCATAGACCTGAAGACCCGAATAAAAACTGATCTTATTCTGATGTTTCAGTGATTTTCAGGCGAAAACACAAAAAAATGTTTCTAAACTTAATGAAACTTTTTGTTTTGATGATGACGACAATGTTTACTTGTTTCTCCGTTAATCGCAGACTAAGATAATGATAACAAGGAGATCAAAATTACTTTTACCAAAAAAAAAATCAATCTCGGTTGATTATAAAGAAGAAAATAATAAACCATAACCCAAAACAAATGAAACCTGAAATGATAAATCTGTAATTCATTGTTTTTACTACCATGCATATATGGAACCGAATAAAAACAAGAAACTGAATATCATGTTGAAACAATCTACGTAAAATGCTATGATACCACTTATTAGAAATTTAGCCTTATGATTAATATTATCCGATTTCTAAACATATAATCAACTAGAATCACACGCAGATCGAATCAACAATGATATATGTATAAATAAGAACACTAACCTTGATCCATTACACTGCGGAAGCGTTATCAGCAAAACTCAATGGATTTGTGTTCTTCCAAGTTAAGATTCAAAAAATCAAATGTTTTCTCCTTATAGAACAGAGAAAACTTAACACAATATTTTTCAGAGAAAATGTTAAGAAGTGAGTCTAACTTGGGGACCATAACCTATTTATAGTCATCTATTGACTTACGGGCCATTGTGGGTCCATTAACCACAATGACTCGTAATGGGCTTCTACGCATCAGGCCCATACTAATAATTAATTAATATTTTTGTAGGTCCAATTAATTACTATAGTTAGATCACATTTTATTAGGCCTATAACTGAGATAGAAATCTACGTACATATATTTATACACGTAGCCCATAAAATGCTAACATCATTCGTAAGACTCTTTAAGGTGTAACTCTTGGTCGGAGAAGGCGATTAAGACTGGAGAATCTATCTTCGCTTTGTTTATCATTAATACCTCAACCCTAACACAAAGCAACAACAACTTGAGATATCACTAGTCATCCTGTCCAAGAACTCTTTGCCAACATTCGCCCGAACCTCACAAAGACGCTTAAAATATTTGTTCTTCTCCGTTACCTCTGGCATCTGGATTCCTCTCAACACAGCCTTGCACTTTCCAATAGCATCAGAAGCGTTACCTGCAATTTCAGTCAAGTCCTCTGATAATGGAGTATATCGCCATAAGCCTCGTGAACAAACTTGATAGCCTTCTGATAATGGAGTTTGCAGTCATGGAGTCCCTGGTAAACACTACTAGAGCTTTTTGTATGATTAAGAAGCTTGGTCAAGTAGTCGATGGTCTGGTGTGGGCGTTCCCTACTGCAAATCACATAATAGCGTAGACGAGAGTATACCGACTAGTGTCTAAGGTAGGGAGGTCGGAGTAGAGGGTTTTTACACAGAAGTAAGTGTGGGTTTCGCTTGCAGATTCTGGTGGCTATCTTGGTGGGTGAATAGCAGAGACAGAGGTGACTGTGAAGAAAGCCAACAAGAGCACAAGGTGAGAGTAATTTTTTTTGGGTGAAAATTAAATACAATTTATTAATCTATAGAAGATATGCCTCTAGATTTACTAATATACAATCAAATATATTTCTCAAGGAACCTCTCGTCTCTCTCTTTGTACAACTTCCGAATTTCTATATTCCTACTTTGAAATGTCCTAGTAGACCTCGATTGATCAAAAACCACCACAGCTCAAAACGCTCTCAACTGCTATAGTACCTGACTCAGCGATCTCTACTGCTACAGTGTTTTCGTTCTTTTTGCATGATACCTATTTCCTCGTCCATCCTTCTGGATATTGCACGAGGTCCCAGCAGCTTCACCCAGGCTCTCAACACCTCATTACAGATCAAAGGCCTTCATCGTTTACACCATGGACCCCCTGCCCAAGAGGGGCACTTAACGAAGAGGGGACGTACTCGGAAGCACGACAAGGAGGCTTCCACTCTCCCACCGCTATCCTACAGTGCTGCTTTGCAAGGTGAACCTATATCTAAGCAGTCTCCAGGCGGAGGTGAATGGATTGACGATGATGACATAGAGGTTGAAGAGGGAGATGTCCAAGTGGCTGAGGAGGAAGGAGGAGGCATCACCCTTTCTCAACGGCTCCGGCATAAACTTGATAACCAGTGGGCGAAGGTAGTCGTTGTTAAACTGCTCGGCCGCCGTATAGGGTATCGTATACTTTGTTCTCGACTCCAAGCCTTGTGGCTTCCTAAGGGCCAAATGAAGGTTGTCGACATGGATAACGACTATTTCCTCATTAAATTCAAGGAAGACGATGGCTACTTCAAGAATTTGACCCAAGGCCTATGGGTGATATTCGAACAGGTCCTCTCGGCCCAACGCTGGGAGACAACTTTCAGACCATCCTAAGGGTAGGTTCCTTGCACCGTGGTTCGGGTACGTATCTCTGATTTATCTATCGGCAGATACCACCCGACGATCTTAACAGCTATAGGCAATCTGGTTGGTAAGATTGTCAGAATCGATGAAGCAACGTCCCAAGCGAACCGGGGGAAATTCGCGCGTCTAACAATCGACGTTGACCTGAGCTCTCCACTTCGCCACAACATTGAGCTTGATGGGGAGACCCTCCGGCTTGCGTACGAAGGTTTACCCCAACTCTGCTTTGAGTGTGGGAGGATCTCACATGATACTGCCTCATGCCCAAAACGACAACCTCCCTCTCAGACGCCCACCCCTCCTCCAGTCCATCCAGCTGAGCCAACGCCAGCGACTGTTCCTCCAGTTCTGCCTAGTCCAGCGGTGGTTGCCCACCCCCAGGGGTACGGTCCCTGGACCTAAGTGCAGAGGCGTACACCTCGCCAGCCATCTCAACGCTCGATGCCAGCCAACTCACGATCTTCCTCGCAACGGTCGACTACAGCCAGACGTGACAAAGGGACGTTACAGAGTATGGGGACTCGATTCTCCCTGCTCGCAGATCACAGTGATGGAACGATGGAGGGTGACGGGAGTCAGGATGCCCCATCTTCCAGTGAAATCGTTGGTACTGCGCACCGTTTCGTCGCAGGGCCAACGGTAAGCCCTGGACAGACACAGCCATTGGGGCCTCTCTTCCAAACCTAGAGGCCCCCACGGCAGCAGAAAAGAAAGGCAAAGCATTAGATCCTGATCCAGTTCCCCCTTTAGCAAGAGGCTCCTCCCAGGTCCATTTTAAAGCCAAGGACCAATCTGCCACGGTTGAATGAGTACTTGCTGGGCCTCAACATATTCTTCAACCCAGCCCCCTCGAGAAGCATATCGCCCTCGACCTCCCCTCCCATACGACAATGGTTTGTGAGCCCCAATTTATCCCGAATAGCGCTTTGGGAGGGATTGCCAGTCTACAGTGTATGGACGGAATTGAGGAACCGCGGACGTGTGGTGAAACCCTTCCAGACCCCACCGCTACTCCCCTAAACCCCCCCGATCCCAGCACCGACATGGAAGCTATGGAGGATTTGCCTCAACCGCCCTCGGAAGTCACCGACATGGCCTCGCTGGCTCCAGAAGTCGTTCTTCAGCCTGCCATGGTGACAGGTATGGATAGTGCCCCTCCATAAGTCCATTCCTATTATTTTTATGTCTATTATCATCTGAAATTGTCAAGGAGCGGGTGGATCCTGCTTCTTAACCATACTGCGTAATTATTTGTGTAAGTATACCCTAGGTATTTTAGTATAACTGGAACCTCGTATTAGCAGAGCTCAGGCTCGTGTTGTAGTAAATAATTTAGGTTTTGATTTCTCTTTTCGTGTCGAAGCTACCTGGTTTTCGGGAGGGATCTGGCTCCTCTGGAAGGCAGTGTTTGATTTCACTATTGTCGTCGCGCATCGGCAATTTATGCATACCTATATTAAGCATGATTCTCGAGCTTTCAAATTTACAGCTATCTATGCTAGCCCGCAATGGGCCACTCAACAACTTCTTTGGCCCACCTTTCATTGGTTCGGCTACTCTATTCGTTGCCGTTGGCTCATCGGTGGTGAATTTAATGCTAAGTTGGCCCAGGCAGATAAACATGGAGGGGCCTCCTCTTCCCAAATAGTTAACAAGTCTTTTCAAGACTGGGCGCACAGTTGTGGCCTGATTGATCTAGGTTTTGTAGGTCCCAAGTTTACGTGGAGGCGGGGCACCATCCAGCTCGGCTAGATCCCGTCTTTGGCTATACTACTTGGCTCCAGGAGTATCCCCAGACGGTGAATCACCATTTACCCTTCATGGGCTCGGATCATTGGGCCCTCCTGGTACAGTTTCACAGGGCATCTACTCAGAGACCGGGGGTTTCGGAGTTTCGATTCCAAAATATGTGGCTTACTCACCCTGGCTTCCAAGAGGTGGTTTCCAAGTACTGGATACCACTGGAGGATTCGATGAGTGAGTCACTTCGTACCTTCTCCCAACACCTTTCGAGATGGAATCGTGAGGACTTCAGAAATCTATTCCACAGGAAAAAAAGACTTGAAGCAAGTCTGAAGGGGATTCAAAGGGCCATGACGGTTCAACCAACGGACGAGTTATTGTCTTTGGAGGACCAACTGTGTGAGGTCCTGTCTCAAGTTCTTTGTGAGGAGGAAATTTTCTGACACCAGCAAGCACGGTGTGATTGGATTTCTAAAGGTGACAGGAATACGAAATACTATCATACTCTTACCTTTACTAAGAGGAAGCAAAGGACGGTTGAGTGACTCTATGACTTGATGGGCACGCCGATTTTGGACCCGAACCAACTGGGCCTCTTAGCCCGGAACTTCTATGTTTAGCTTTATACTGAGACTATTGGCCCTATGCCTCAATTTCCGATCTCAAGAGTGTTCCCGGAGATTTATGCAACTGGACTCAGTGGCCTTACCAGACCGATCCATAACCTGGAGGTCAGACAGGCGATTTTTGATATGAATCCTCATAAACCTCTCGGGGTCGATGGCTTTAATGCGCTATTTTTTAAAAACAGTGGCATCATGTTGGGCCTAGTATAGTGGAGTTTATGAAGGCTGTTTTTAGCGCGAGTCGATGGGAAGAGGCCTTAAACCAAACTATACTTGTCCTTATCCCCAAAGTTCCTTCCCCTACAACCATGTCTAACTTCCGTCCGATCAGCCTCTGTACGGTGCTCTAAAAAGTGATCTCCAAAATCCTGGTTAACTGTCTCAAAAACCAGATGGCTCATCTCGTCAGTGAGACCCAATGCAGCTTTATTCCAGGCCGTCACATCACGGATAACGTTATTATCGCCCAGGAAGTTATCCACTCAATGCGCAAGAAAAAAGGTTGCACCAGTTTCCTGAGGATCAAAGTCGACCTGGAAAAAGCTTAAGATCGACTTCGGTGGGATTTTCTCCTTACCACCCTGACAGGCATTGGTCTCCCCAAGAGCACTATCCCTGTTATTATGAAATGTATTTCTATGATTTCGATGCAGGTTGCTTGGCAGGGTCAGCACACCAGCTCTTTTAAACTCTCCCGTGGTCTGCGACAAGGAGACCCCCTGTTGTCGTACCTGTTTGTGCTTTCCATGGAACGTCTTGGCCACTTGATCTCCCATTAATTGGCCCAAGGGCATTGGAAGCCAATTAAGCTAAGCATTATGGGCCAGCCCATCTCGCATCTTTTTTTTGCAGATGATCTGGTTTTGTTTACTGAAGCCACGAAGGCCTAAACGCAGATCATCACTCATACCCTATAGGTGTTCTGTCAGGCTTCTGGTCAAACTATCAACTTCACGAAGACTCGTGTTCACTTCTCCAAGAACGTCCCCACCACTCAGAGGCACCGCCTTAGCCTCCTGCTTAATGTCCCTCGCACCGATAATCTGGGCAAGTATTTAGGAGTTCCGCTGTTACATGAGCGATCTATGCGACATATTTTTTAGTATATTTTGGACACAACCCAGACATGTTTGTCTGGCTGGAAGGAGAAGTCACTTTCTCTAGCGGGAGGGTTTACTTTGACTCAGTTGGTCCTCTCGACCTTCCCCTGTATGCGATGCAAACCATTTGTCTCTCTCGACTCCTTTGTAACGAATTGGAGCACATCATGTGCGACTTTATTTAGGGCTCTATGGGCGAGTGTTAGAAAATGCCTCTTGTTAAATGGGATTTGGTGTGTAAACCTAAATCCGAGGGGGGCTCGAGCTCAAGCGACTTCGTTCTACCAACGATGCCCTATTGTCCAAATTGGGCTGAAAGCTTTTTACGAAACCTTCAACTCTTTGGGTACGCATTGTCCGGGCTAAGTACAAGGTGGATTCCCCCTATCTCCCTCCCGCCCTTGATAAAAAGGGGGGTTCTGGGGTCTGGAGAGGTGTATCGGACACCTACCACGTTATTCACCAAGGCCCCCTATGGTAGCTGGGTAATGGGCGTAAGGTTTTATTCTGGTTTGATCATTGGGTCCATGGCCTCAGTAGCGGATTACACGTACCCTAAAGGTACCTGGCAATGGCATCAATTCCAACATTATCTTTCGACTACTGTTTGTCTAGCTATATCTGGCATTCGCTCGCCTAAAGCCTACAATGAGGATGATTCTCTTAGTTGGGCTCCAACCTCTAATGGGCGCTTCTCCACTGCTTCTGCGTACGAGCTTATTGACGGCCTTATCTCACTTTGGACAGTGGTTGCCATTTTTGTGGGTTGGAAGAGACCACAGTGCACGCTCTTCGAGACTGTCAGAAAGTACAGCTCTTTTGGCGCAGATTTCCCAGTACAATTATTGACACGGAGTTCTTTTTACAAGATATAGAAACTTGGGTGCATAATAACCTTACCCATACAGATCAAGTGAGGCACCTACAATGGAACATCCTCTTCGGTGTTGCTTGCTGGTTCTTGTGGCGCTGGCGTAACCAAAGCATCTTTGAAACCGACTTTGAGTGGCCAGTGGATTGGACACGGGAGGTTTTGGACTATGTCAAGTGGGTTGTCAAAGCCCACCTCGTAGAAAGTTGCGTCGTTAGTGACCAGGGCCTTTCGTTAGGTAATAGGACGGGATGGATCAAACCGACCGAGGAGTAAGTCAAACTGAATACGGATGGGACGGTCCATCATACGACCAACATCGCTGCTGCAGGCGGCCTTATCAGGGATTGTCATGGGAATTGGTGCGGGGGTTTCCTCCATAAAATTGGTGGAGCCTCCCCGCTCGCAGCTGAACTCTGGGGTATCCATCCGGTCTCCAGTTGGCCTGGATACAGGATTATAGATGAGTGATTGTTGAAGTCGATTGGTTAGAGGTGATCAATATCCTCTCCTCTTCATTCATTCCTCTGACTAAGTATGCTATTTTGGTGACAGGTATTCATCATTATCTACACCGCGCGTGGGAGATACAGATCCAGCACGTGTATCGAGAAGGGAACCAGTGTGCCGATAGTCTGGCTTTCTTAGCAGCTCTCTCCCCAGCTAGCCTTCGGACTCTTCAGGAG
>JANZLF010141264.1:0-11611 GCA_026546835.1 Erythroxylum foetidum | reverse complement strand
GCAAGTTTTCGAGATTGGAGTTAAGAGTTATGATTGATACAAGTTATGATGTTGCATAAGATTTGTGTTTGTGATAACTTTGATGTATGTTTGAAATTTGCGGTTTTGATGAAGGAATTAAGTTGAGATTTGAGAAGTTGTGAATTGAATTTGTTGTTTAGATTGTTATGAAGTGTTTAGGCATTTTAATAAGTGAATTAGTGAAGCTTATAGGTGTATATGATGTTAGATTGGATGTAGGAAGCTTTGGAAATGATTTGGAGGGGTTTCGGGAAGCCATGTCCGTTAAACGGACTTCCGAACTTCTCAAGTCAAAAGGACCCCTTGTTTCGCTCATGTCTGTTATACGGACATGGATGTATGTTTAACGGACTTTTTCAGATGAAATGGTGCTTCCAAGGCCGTGAATGTCCGTTAAACAGACATGCATGTCCGTTAAACGGACATTCACAGGTCAGCTTGTCAGAATCGCGATTTTTGACGCTTCTAGAGGCCGAATCTGATTTTTTAGTCTTCATAAAAGTTGTATATCTAGAAGTATACTTTCTAATGGTCTAAGAGCAAAATCAATCCGACATCTAGATTAAAAGTTATGACAATTTTTCTAAGAGAGGTACAAAATGATTATGGACAGAAACATGTTGAATTCTTTTGTCCATAACTTCCCCATACGACTTCTAATTGAAGTGATTCTTGAAGCGATATATTCCTAAGAGATATATCTATCTCAAAATAAAAATTTGTATCATTTTCAGTTAAATCTAGAGAGTTTTCACTCCCGTCTTATGGATTTAGATTTGCATATGGTTTATGGATTATGGAATTTTATATGATTTTGGTTTGGGTTTTGTGTATGATAGAGATATGATTGAAATTTGAGTATGATTGTGTTTTGGATTCCAGACGGGTGGTCCGATGACTTTGATGATTGATTGGGATATATATAGAAGTGTATTTAAGCCATTTGTAGGTTTGGGTTGTTAAAAATGCAGCCGTTATGCTGCCCAATTTTCGATAAGAAAATTGGTTATATGACAATGATAAAATAAGAATATGTTTTTGGTTAAAAGTCGAATGTTGAGATATGTATACTTGTTAAGAAGCTTTATATAAATTGAAATTTGTATAAGGATGAGTTTCCCAAATGTGGGAATTATTTGCTTTGATTTGAATGAGATCGACTAAAGATGAAAGAAATGAAAAAAAGAAAGATAGAAAAAAATAAGAATTGATAAAAAGTTGATAATGAGATATGCTTGATTAAGAAGAATTAAATAAATTGAGTGTTTGTTTCTGGATGAATTTTCCAATAAGGGAAATTGTATTGATTTGTTTAAGGTTGAACAAAGATGAATAATATGAAAATGAAAAGGGAAGAAAGAAAAAAACATTTATACCGTTTCGGATTGTTTTGGTCTTAGAGTTTCCAACGCTATAGTTTTTCTAAAGTGTATGTTTTCGGATGTCGAAAATTCGTATTCGATTCGCTTTCATTTGTTTGATTCCGATTCCATTATTCGTGTAGTTCGTTTCGCCTTTCGCTTTGATCTGACTTTCGCTTTTGTTTCGATTCGATTTGAATCAGCTTTCGTTTTGTCTCACTATTTGATTTTCTCCGATGCGTTTGTTTTTGTTTTCGTTTAGATTTGATATGTATTCGATTTCGTATTTGTATACTTTGATTTCACTTTCTGATTTTGATTTCGTTTCCAATATGATTCCACCTCTTTGTTTCCGTTTGTCTTTCCATTTTCCTTCCTTCATTTTCTTCCGTTAAATTTCCAATTTGTATTTCCGTTTTTTCAATTGGGATCCGGTCTCCGAATCGGGTCCCAACAATGTGTGTGGCATGTCTCAGTGACATTATTGAAGGTTTATAGCATATTTCTTAGTAGACAACTTCCCTTTTTTTCATTGAAAAAGTTACATTATTAGGGGAGTTGTTTTCCTTATCTCAAGTGTCTTTATTTACGTCCTTTATTGTTTCAATCACTTGGGTTGTTTTATTCTCTTCTTTTTATTATCGTACATTGTTGAAAAATCCTCTGTTGAGGTTAGTATGAGGTGGTCATATTATTGAGAATAATTTACTTTCACGAGTTGTGAAGATGAGAGATAATATCAAGGGTTGGGTAAGTTAGCTCTGTAATGCCTTGAGTTAAACTATTGTTGTTCCTTGGTGAAAGTGATTAAGTTAGGTGAGGGCTTCGCAGACGTATGCAAGGTGTGCCGAATTGTGCTACTATTTCTCAGGCATTGATATGTTAATTTCAGGTTTAATTTTTCTATTTTCATTTGTGCTAGAAGATTTACAATTGCCGACTCAATTATTTTATATCAAGCAACTACAGATACAGTTTAAAACAACTGCGACTGAACTATAATTTTTGTAAAACTACATCCTTTCGGATTTTTAATTGGTATCAGACTGCAGTTCATCGAATCAAAACTTGGTACATCAATAACCAAGCCACCCTTGTTAAATGGTTCAAATTATCTTGTTTAGAAATCAAGAATAAAAGTATTTATTTAAGCACAAGGAACTAAAGTATGGACTTTGGTGTTGAATGGCTAGTCACATCCAATGACGATTAATGAAAAGAATAAAGCGGTACCTAAAGATCCATTTGAATAGACAAGGGCTAAAGAAGATGAAGCACTTGATAAGTCTCTAGCAATACATGCAATTTTCAGTGCTATAGATGATGGATGTTTCAGTATGACATTGGCTTGTGAATCATCAAAAGAAGCATGTGATACATTACAAACAACAAATAAGGGATCAGAATCAGCAATAACTTTAAAACTTTAAATGTTGACTACCAAATTTGAAGAGCTTAAAATGGAGGAAAGTGAAACTATCAGAGACTTTCATGACTAGCTACATGATATTGCCAATCAAGCACATCAACTTGGGAAGAAGTATTCAAATATGAAACATTTCAAAAAAAAATTGAGATCATTGCCTCTTAGATTCATACCCACAACTGCATTTATTGAAAAAGACTATGGCATTAATGAGTTATCTTTGGATAAGGTAATTAGGATTCTCACAAACTTTGAGATGAACTTGTTGAGATATAAGCATGAGAAGAACAAAAGATTGGCTTTGTAAGCTAAAGTGGCTAAATCTGTAAATGTTTCAAGAGATGACTCTGATGAAATGATAATATGGTTTCCAATTTAAGAAATTTCAGCAAGTGGCTAAAGAAGGTGAAGAAAGATAGACATAAGTTCAGATATAATTGTGGGAGTTATCTAACAATTACTTTAAACAAGCAAAAACAAAGAACACATAATGTTATGAGTGTCAAGGTTTTAGATATATGCAAGGAGAATGTGCTAACACTTTTAAAAGGAGAAAAGGGAAGTCATACATCAGCACTTGGAATAAAAACAAATTTGAAATTAAGTACGGTAGTGAAGAAGAAATTATGAGTAATAATGTTGCATTGGTTGTTTTAAACAAAAAAGTTTAGTTGCTTCCTTAGTTGCAACCAATGAAGAAACTAACAACTAAAATTTAGATGAATCGGTAGAATTGCAAAAACAATGCTGATGAATTAGTCCAAAATTTTATTTCAGATTATGATAGTGATTTAGAATACAAAAGGAGGACATTTAAAAAGCTTATGAGTTAACGTATATAAAATGGGTGGAAACATGTAAGAAGAATGAGAAACTAAAGGAGGAAAATTCTACCATGAAGAATATCATTTAAGATCTTAAGAAGAAGTTGTTATCTATAATAGATGAGTTTCATGAAATAAAGTTAAAGCTGGTCAATACTGAAAAAGGAATAAGGATTTCAAATGAGGTACCGAAAAGCTAGAACCATTGTTAGAAATTGGTAAGATCAAAGGACACTTGTAAAGCGTTGGTTACAAAAGTAAATGTTCTAAGTTGAATAGTCAGCAAAATGGTGATGTTAGATTTGTCAAATAAACAAGCTAAAGTAAGCAATGAGAAATACTAAAAAGAAGCTAAAAGTTCATGCTTACATATCACTTTGATGGTGTAAACGGTCACATAAGGCTAAATTGCTACAACTTATTACAAATTTTGTTTGAATAGAAAATCCTACAATCTGTAAAGAATTTTCAACAATAGCCAATGTTACCAAACCAAACTTAGTTAGAAAAAATCACCTTCACACATCAGAATAGACACGCAAGGGAGTTAATACCAGAAATTATCCAAATCTACAGTTAGTTGTTACTGGAAAAGAAATTGGTTAGATAGATATCTAGTTAGTTGCTTCAGAGGAAGAAACCATTCGGATTGTTGATGATAGTGATAATGTAATGAGGAATAAGGCCAGGTTTGAATTTTTTCGAGGGGCACAGGGACTATGTGTTGTACATTTTTGAAGTATATTGATGTTGTTTATTAAAAAACAAAAAGGGGTTTGAAGGAGTTAACATCTAGACTTTTTGAGTTTTTGATTTATGGGTTTTTTAAGGTTTAGGTGATTCGTGTTTGTTTGGTTTTTTCTTTACTTACCAAAAAGTGGAGTTGATGTGAAAATGAGGCTCTTTTTAAATGATTTGAAAATTCTATTTTTGGATTTTGATTTACGAAGTTATGTCAAGAAAATGTTGATATTTGGTTGAAGACTTATAGGAAGATTTGATTTGTTTTAGTTTTATCTTGGTTTCTCTCTACATCACAGGCTGTATGAGTTTGGAAAATATACTTTAATATGGTTTAGGTGAGGAGGAGATTGATTAAGTTTGATTATGATTCGTTGAATGCATTTTTGGGGTCTATGAATTTATTCGATTGTATGCAAATGACTTTGATATAAGTAATGATATGCTGGCTAGTGTTTTCACTGGTGGTAAATTGTTATATTGGCGTGCTTATGATTCTTCTGTTGCACCTACTATTGATTTTTATGCCTTCTTATTCGTGGAGATTGATCACATTAAAAACAGTCTTGCTTTTTGACATCTTTCTGACTTAAGGGGGGAGAATGGATGATGTAGTAATTGTGGTTGTTTTTGTTAACTTTGGATTATTGTTTATTTAGATATTTTCCAATTACTTTTGTGAACCTGATGAACTTGTTGTTATGTGAACTTGAATGTTATTTGGAGGTCGAGGTTCAATTAAGGGGGAGTTCCTATACGTTATATGGACTTAATGTTGTGTATCCAATTATCTTCTTAAGGGGGAGTTTCACTATGTGACAAATAATGTCAAAAAGGGAGAGATTGTTAAGATACATGTTATGATATTTGGGCATTATTTGTAATTGGACAACTTTAATTATTTGAGAAAATTTATTAAGGTGGGTATTCTACCTTATATGGGACTCTTTAAAGATGAGGCTTATTTAAGATAAAAATCTTATTCATGATATGATTTAATTGAAATCGACTTACCATATCTTGACCAAGATAAGATGTAGCATAAGGTGATCGTATTATTAGGAGAGATTTACTTTCACAGGTTATAAGGACGAGAGATAGTGTCAAGGGTTGAGTGAGTCGGCTCTGTAATGCCTTGAGTAAAATTATTTTTGTTCTTTAGTGAAAGTGATTAAGTTGGGTGAGGGCCCTGCAGATATAAACAAGTATATCAAACTACGTTACCAAATCTTAGGTGATGATTTGTTTATTTCACGTTTAACTTTTCTATTTTCGTTTGTACTAAAAGATTTACAGTTGCTGACGCAGTTGCTTTATATCAAGCAACCATAGATACAATTTAAAACAACTGTGGTTGAACTAGAATTTTTGTAAAACTACATACTTTCAGATTTTCATATGCATAGGAGTCTTTTTGCCCTTCTGGTTACACAACTAACACTTTCCAAATTGCTATAAAGGTTCAACTTTTCCACGTCATTAGGTACATCGGTTGATATGAGCGAGAGCATTGGATTAACTAATATTAAAGCAATGCCAATTGAACAATTATTAGTAATACAAGATGTCAATTTTGAAAATGTGTGTAATATGAAAAAGATTTGCGATTATCCTCTAAGTGAGAAAATGATGATAGAGTATAATAGTATCGGGGTGCATGAGAGCAGAAAGGTGAGAGATGATAAACCAGAAGCTCTTGGTACTCAATCATTAGGAAGGAAATAAATACTTGTTGTAACAAACTATGACCTGTCTATGTACAATTGTACATATTATAGGACAGTAGTACATGTTGTCAATACAGAATTCTGTTATTCCTTTCATCACTATCATCCAACACTTGTCTTGGATTCATTGGTCTTGAATTTTCTATTTCTCTAACATTCCCCTTCAAACTGAACTTCCTTTGAAGTTTCAGTTTGTTTCTCAGATAATGGAAATGTTGAGAAGAGATAGCCTTAGTAAATATATATGCTGATTGTTTAGATGAAGGTATATATTCCATATTGATTTCTCCATTATTGACCATGTCAGAGATGAAATGAACATTGACTTCAAGGTGTTTAGATTTACTATGCAAGATTGGATTATGGGAGAGAGATATAGAACTTTTGTTATCACACCATAGGGTTGCAGTTTTTGGTGTACTGATTTTTAATTCCTTCATGGGTGATCTGAACCATATCATTTCTTCACATCCTTGGGAAATTGTTCAATATTCGCTTTCAATGTTGGATCATGATACACCTTGCTGCTTCATAGAGATCCAAGCAACTGGATTGTTATTGAACATGATTAGATAGGCTTTTGTAAATTTTTTGTCATCTTGATCAGTAACCCATTTAGCATCTATAAAACCATATAATCCTAACTCATTTTCAACAGTGTAACATAATCCTAGTTCATATGTTCCTTTTAAATATCATAGGATACATTTTACTCTTTGACAATGGTCTTTTGAAGGTGATTGCATGAACTGACTCAGCTTGCTTATCGTGTATGTAATATCTGGACTTATAATTGTGGCACACTGGAGACTGCCAATGACACTTCTATAAATGGTTGAGTTTTGCATTAGTTTTCCTCCTTCTTTCACAAACTTGTGGCCTGTGATCATTCTAATTGGGCACATTTTAGAGTTGAGCATGTGTATCTACCTCAAGATGTCTAGTGTGTACCTTATTTGTGAGATATATAGAGACCCTTCTGTTTGATCAAATTTAATCCCCAAAAAATAGGAAAGTTCACCAAGGTCTTTGAGTGCAAACCTAGACTTTAATTTTGAAATGTTTTGCTTAATAAGAGTGGTATTATTTCTAGTAACAGTGACGTCACCAACATAGATGAGAGGGATGACAATGTTGTTTCTTTATGATGGTAGAATATGGACGTATCACATTTTGAATTTACAAACTTCCATTCCAATAAGGCTTCCTTGAGTTTTTGGAATCAGGCATGTGGTGCTTGTTTCAGGCCATAGATGGCTTTATGTAGGTGAAAAATATGATTTGGAAGTAATTTGTCTTGGCAACCATTGGGTTATTCCATAAATACTTCTTGCTCGAGTTCACCGTTTAAAAAGGCATTGTTAATGTCGATTTGTCTAAGGCTCCAATCCATTGTCCTAATAAGACTAAGGATAAACCTTACAATGCTAAATTTTACCATAGGAATAAAGGTTTCAAAGTAATTTACTCCTGCAATTTGGAGAAACCCCTTTGTCATAAGCCTGGCCTTATGTCTTGATACAGTTCCCTCTGAGTTCATCTTCACTTTAAAAATCCTTTTGCATGCAACAGTTTTCTTATTACTTTATTTAAGTACTAACAACCATGTCATGTTTTTCATAAGAGTTTGGTATTCCTCTTGTATGGCCGTCTTCCACTCAGGTTTGGATAAGGCTTCTTCAACTGTTTTGGGAACCAAAGTTTTGGTGATACTGTCACTATTTTAGGTGAGGAACATTTTTGGTTTAAAGATCCCATCCTTGGCACGAGTAACCATAGGATGAACATTGCTAGGATCATTTTCACCTCTTACTTCATTCAGCTCACAGTTTGTTTTCCATTCACCTACCTCAAAGTCTCTAAAGCTTGAGATTTACGAGAAATGGGATAGATCCAAGTGAATTTGGTGAAAGCATTTAGGAAGTTAATATAGTATCTAGCCTCATTGGTTCTAGGTATGGGAATTGGTCCCTAAAGATCAACATATACAATTTCAAGGGGTGGTGACATGTTAAGTTTAGAGGTTGGATAATGTAGTTCGTGGAGTTTTCCATATTGGCATGCTTCATAGAAACTAACTTTGTAGTTATATCCATTGATCTTAGATGTAATTGAGTTAGAGCCTAGATTGATTCTCATAATGTTTTCATTCTGATGTCCTAGCTTTCTATAAATAATGTCTATGTTGGATACATAAAAGGGTTGTTGTGAGGAACTTGGCTTTCATTGGAATCAATTGAATGCTATATAGACTTGATTTTTGAACAACAACTATCAATATTTTATTGGAAAAATTCAGAGGATTGAGCACAACATTGAGCATTTACATGTTGCAATGCAACTTCTTGGAAAGCAAATAGAGTGGTTTTGTCACAAGACCTAGTTTTCAGTTGGCATTGTTGGTTATTGTGAACTTGAATCTTATAGAGACCATGATCAGTTATTCCTCTGAGTAGGTCCTTCTCCCTTTTTTCCTTTATCAGGTAAAATTTTCCATGAAATGTCACAGAGTAGCCGGAATCGTTAATCAGTTTGGACAAACTTAGCAAATTTTTGATAACTCCAGGAACCACAAGTACATTATTGGGAGGAAATGAGTTCATAACAACTTTACCAAAATGTGTTATCTGTAGAGATTGTCCATTTCCAACTGTGATTTTTTTATGGTCCACAACATTCTGAATTGACACTTAAGTTGTTCAACTCATTTATAATGTGGTTGGTTGCTCCATTGTCTATATACTGGTTACTATCACTTGAGTAATTGGATTGAGGATAGCTAGGAGCAGTGTTTTGGTGGCTTGAGTTTGCTATAAAAACTTGAGTATTTTTTTGGTTCTAATTATTTTTAGCAAAAGAGTTTGAGGGAGTATATGACTTATCAAACTTATACCAACAATCATTGGCTAAGTGTCCATACTTAAGGCATACTTGACAAGTTGGTTTAATTCCTGCATTTCCTCTCCCACTTGATTTTTTGGATTTTCCTCTTCTATGATTTCATTGATTCTAACTAGAATGAGGATAAAAGTTCCTCAGTGTAAATGTTTCTTATAAGTTTGGTACTTCTTTGAATGATGTGGCTATTGACACTACTATCTTGAACTCGATGCCCAAGCCTCCAAGGATTTGAAAAACTAGCTCAGCTTTTGGAACTTGGTATCCAACAGGAGCTAGCTCATTTGCTATATCTTTCATTTTGTCAAAGTAATCTATTACCGTGAGTTGTCCCTTCCTTGTATTTTTGCAGCTACATTTTGAGATAAAGAGATGATCACAACTCATGTGACGAGTTGCAACTTGAAACTTCTTTTAAGATTCCTTTTGATAAAGTGGACAGAAGCCAACCTAGTAATGTCTGATCTTGTTTTCTCCAAATTAAAAAGTCTGGGTTGGGAAGGTTTACATGTTCTGTGCATTCAGGACTTGGGGTGATGAAGCACCTTGGACATAGTCTGCTTCCATCAATTAATTCTTCAAGATTGTTTGTCTGAATGGGTGGTACAACTTGGGCTTGCCAGACTCTATAATTATTCAACTCCAGTTTTGTGGGGATAGTGAAGTTGAAATTTGTGACAGAGAATTGTGATGAGGAGAAATGTGAGAAATGATAAACCAGAAGCTCTTGGTATTCAATTATCAGGAAAGAAATAAATACATGTTGTAACAAACTATGATTTGTCTAAGGATAATTGTACAGATTATAAGACAATAATACTGGTTGTCAAAACAAAATTCTTTTGTCGTCCACCACTTATCTTAGATTCTTTAGTCATTGTTGTTAAGATATTTATTATATACCTTATTATTTAATTTTGACATTTTTGATTATTAGATCTTCAAGATATTGCAAATCTTAAAATTCAAATTAAGATGAGGTTATTGTGTATATGAAGTGGGACTTTTATTGTTTGAGGAGATTGCACACGTCTCTTATCTACTCCTACAGTCAATCTTGCTATTTTTATGTGAGCATAAGGTATAGAGTTTATGTGAGATTATAGAACATTGGAATATGCATTAATTGTCCATAAGTGTGCATTAATTGCTTATTTAGGAAATGGGAGTGTATGGTGGCATAGGATGAGAGTGTGCATCAATTGCTTGGTTGTGATTATCTGATTGGAAGGCATGGTGAATAGGAGTTACGGTGGAATCTTTTAAAATCTATCAAAATAGGGTGAACATTTTCTTATCTCCTAGTTGGCATTGAAATCTATTAAAAAACACGCAAGCTAAAGAAACTAAGTTGAGGTTGTGTGGCAACTAAAGA
This sequence comes from Erythroxylum foetidum, assembly GCA_026546835.1. Lineage (NCBI taxonomy): Eukaryota > Viridiplantae > Streptophyta > Magnoliopsida > Malpighiales > Erythroxylaceae > Erythroxylum > Erythroxylum foetidum. Next base: position 1,238 of record JANZLF010141264.1, on the reverse strand, counting down.
TAGCGTGGGAGCTACTGAAGTTGTGTAGGTGGACTCTGACTCTCTCTAATTAATTAAGTCATGAATCTCTACAGTGAAGATTGTCCACATCTTTGATTCATGGTAGGAGTCTATTTTTGCTAGTTTGCATGAATATATACAGTTAAGATTGCCTACATCTTTGATTCATTGCAGGAGTCTATTTTTGCTAGTGTGAGTGTGTGAAAAATTGATGAGACAACCGTTGTGTCTATAAACAAAACACTGCTTGCGGTGCATATGAAATAATAAGCTGAAGAACGTATCGGTTGTTGGATTTACGATGGAAGCTATATGTGTGGGCATTACTGCAGTAGTTGGAGTCAATGAAAAATTAAGTTGGCTGTGCACTTGGGTTTTACTAGTTGAATATGGTGTCTCACCTTTGGTAGAAAATGAAAGCAGCTTGCGTGAATCAATTTGATGCAATGGAGATCACATGTGTCTTGGAAACAAATTGGCTGGCTGCCTATGGTGTTTTCTTTATGAGCTAAATATTGCATCTTATGTTTTATATACGATGAAAGGGAAAATAACGCATCAGGTGGGAGGTTGAGGTTTTCGGTTGTGTGGGCATGTGTGGGACGTTTGGTTGAAGGCGCAGTGATTTTCTGATTGCAGTAATTAACATGACTGTGGTGATTTGTTTTATGAAGAAAGAATCGGCTATAGTGAAGAGTTTTAGGTGGGTTATTTCAAGAAGATAAAATTCATAAGGAAGTCTTTCTTTTTTTATCTCAAGTGTATTATTATTTTGTTCTTAGTTGATTCATCACTTGAGTTGTTCAGTTAATTATCTTTACTATCAAATAGTGTGTAAAAATCCTTTGTCGAGGTTAGTACGAGATAGTCGTACTATTAGTGTGAAATTCTTTCACGGGAAGTGAGGTTCAGAGATAATGTCAAGGGTTGAGTGATATCGGCTCAATAAAACCTTAGGGAAAACTATTATACTTCGGTGAAAGTGATTAAGCTGAGTAATGTTGTACTATGTTGACTTTTGATGGCATAGTATTTTTGACTTTGAAGGATTTGTATTATTTTGACTTTTTTTTGGCAAAATTCCTAATCCCACATTGGTAAGGAATGAAGAAGAGAGGAGTTTTTGAAGTTATAAATAACTCCTCCCCCTCCTAATCAATCTCATCCCAAAAACATTTGATAAATACACCAAAGCTGTATACATATCAAATTTAGTATTCTCTTCTTAATAAGAGCAG
>JANZLF010141223.1:0-11613 GCA_026546835.1 Erythroxylum foetidum | reverse complement strand
TTATGGCAAAGTTGTACCTTATATACGAAGTAATAACTAGGTTTAAATCTTTACGTGTTTGCATGGGAGACTTTGACTTACGGATGGGCCAAGGAGATCGTGGACTGAACCTAAGCTTGACATAACCAATAGGTATAAGGCTGATTGAGGAATGGACCGATTGGCCCACGGGTCGTTGCAACTGGGTTCGGGCCCAGCACAACCGACCCGACCATAAGCCCCCTACTCCTCGAGTCTGAGCGAAGAGAAGGATCGAAGGAGTATGTTACGGTCTTGATGCTCAGCTGTGAGCTGATAGCCTGTTTGTAGGACGGCTCGTTCTTTGGTCGATCGGTAAGACATAAAGATATAGCGCTCGATCAATCGCTTTGAGATTGATCGGTCAGACATGAAGATATAGCGCGTGATCAATCGCTTTGAGATCGATCGGTCGGGGGGTCTTGATCGATCGACTTCTCTTATTGCATGACAGCTCATATCGAGGGAGTTCAGTTGAGTATCTTCGCTGAGCGCGTGGGAGTACTTTGTTTAATTGGTATTGAACAGCGCGTGACCCCTGACGACCCTTTAGGATCTGAAACGAATCATCCTTGTAACCGCTGTGCAGCTGTCATGCGCGTCCTTTCAACTGTCGCGCCACTTCGGATTTCGAATAAACCCTATTTTACCTCGGCTCAGATTTTGCCACGAGTCCTTGCTTGGCTCGGATCTTCTCTGTGTGTCAAGCTTTGATTGGGCATTCCTTCTATCGGCCTTCTATAAGTACTCAGAGTCGATGAGTGGCAGAGTTTTTTTACCTTCGCTTTTGTTGTCTAGCTTACATTGCTTTTACTTGCCCTTTCTCGTTCACGATTCCTGAAAATTTCTTTCACTCTGTCGTCTGAGTACCCCATTTCAAATCACTAAATAGGTACGTCCTTTTTGTTCGCTTCCTCCTCTAAAATTTTCTTTTCAAAAGTTCTCTTCTCGGTAAGCATGTCAACGGTCAGTTCTAGGAGTATGGTGGAAGGTGTTGAAGAAATATCGACGAGAGAGAGGAAGGATGGGTTGGTTGTGGAAGCGCCGCCGAGAAATGAGTCGTCGATGACCGTGGGGGAGTTGAATCGGTCGATACTTAGGTATAATATCCCCACGTCCTGGGGACCTCGGCTGGCCCTGAGGAACGAGCGAATCCACAGTAACTTGAGTGGATATTTTGCCGTTTCTGAAAGTTTTTTCTCGGTCGGTGGTATGAGGCTTCCATATGTCCTAATCGTCGACGAGGTGTGCGCGGCCTATCAACTGATGCCGAGTCAAATTCCTCCGAATAGCTGGAGGTTTATTAAAGGTCTGGCGTTGCTGTGCCACCAATTTGGTCGTGCGCTCTCTGTTGGCATTTTACGCCACTTCTTGAGGTTGAGTCAAAGCCCGAGCTCTGGTGCCGGGTTCCCTCTCTGCAGTATAGAGATGCTCGGCATCGCCTGGACGGAACAACTTCGAAAGTATCTTCTTGGAGGACCAAGTACTTCTTTTTGAGACCCCCTGGATCCTCCTCCGAGTACCGGCCATGGAGGTATCCTTTGGCCGAGCAGTCGAACGACGTGTCAAGCATATCCCTCAGTAGAGAGGAGTGGGAGGTGATCGGGCTTATTAAAGAGCTCAGCCGATATGACTTTGCTCGACTCGTCCAGGGATACTTCGGGAGGGCGTCAGCCAAATCTCTTCTAATCAACCCCCCACCACGGATTAACGGGCTAGCAGAGGGAAACGCCTCGTCTGGTTGATCCCTCGTAGTTAAGTTATTTACTGCGTTTTTTTATTATTGCTCTCTCCTTCTGACTTGCGTTTGTTGTTGTGCAGCCATGGTGAGAATATAAGATTATGTCGGGTCCGCCGCTCTCCCTAAATCTAAAAAGTAGGCCGCGCACACCTGGAAAGGGAAGGAGGCAGAGGCCGGTGAAGGTTCTGCTCCGCTGGTAGAGCTCGACCGTTCTGCAGCGTCTCTTGCCCCTTTACCCGCTGAGGACAATCCTGCAAGGTCGGCGTTGTTGCCGATCGTACCAGCGAGTACTGGGCGAGCAGGCGTGGAAGAAGAGGAGGAGGAGGAAGTGGAGCCTCCTCTTAAGAGGAAAAGATTGGTCCGGCTTGGCGATCTTCCATCCGGCCCGTCTGGTCAAGGCGGGAAGGGGAAGGAGAAGAAGGGCAAGGGGAAAGGTCGAGCAACCAACACCGGGCAGTGGGAGTCTTTGATCAAGCTGGCCAAAACCTCCTCGATCGGGGACCTCGAAGTGTCCCGCCACATTGCCGAGAGGATTACTCCCCCATGGATGAGAGGACCATGGACAAGAAGAGTAATCAGGAGATGGGGTCTCAACTCATTCGTAGCAGTATACGGAGTGCGGTAATGTCCTTCGCGGTGGTGCAGCATCTGAAGGCTCTGGACCGGGAAGTCCAGGACCTCCATGATCAAATGAAGGCTATGAAGGACGAGCTTTCAGGGGTGAAGGAGGAGAAAGACCTCCTCTAAGCTCAAAACTCTTCCTTGGAGGAGGAGAAGAAATCCCAGGAGGAGGCGACGGGCGCCCTGAGGATTTAGTTGACCACAGGGGAGGAAGAGAGGAAAAAGCTAGTCATAGTAAATGACAAGCTGAAGGGAATGGTGGAGAAGGAGCGGGAGCTTGGCAAGAAGTACCTCAAGGATTGCCACTTAGCGGTGGAGGGTAGGCACAGGACCGAGGATGTGTTAAGGGAGTTGCGATGCTCTGTTAAGAGGCAAAGAATCGAGGCGATCAAACTGTGGAAGAGGAGAAATCTGAATGCAGAATTCCTAGAGCTCGCCTGTGACGTAACCCTCTCGGTCCTGAAGAAGTGCATGAGGTTGACGTTCCCGCTGGGTCGGAGATACCTTCGTTTGACGAATATATCGAGCCGCTGCTTCCTGCTCTCGGCCTTTCGTTGGAGGAAATCAAGGAGAGGGTCGTTGTTCCGGACGAGGAGTTGGATCTCAGCTCAGAAGAAGGAGAAGAGGATGTCTCTCCGCTGTCAGCTTCTCCTGCTCCAATTGCCGACCCTTCTTCTCTCTTGACCGATCCCGCTATCGACCCTTCCTCTGCCGACCCGGTTGTTGATTCTTCCTTTCCTCCTCCCGAAGCGTCGGGGTGATTGTTCCCTTTGTAAAGCTTATCCGGTTGGGCTTGTGACCGGAATTTTTGAATCTAATGAATGGAAGTGCGTTTTTCACTACCTCTTTTGCATTTAGGGTTAGACTATCTCTTTAATTAGCGAATTGTGAACGAGTGTGTTCGTTGTGCATCGAACAGGTGATTTAGGTCGAGTGATTATGAGGCCGTATGATACTAGGTTTTATCTTAGGATCCTGAGTGAGTGTGGTCGATCTGCGCCGAGCGTGGGGCCCTAAGGCTCTTGTCTCGGCGACCTAACCGACCGTAGTCGATCTATGTCGACGTTGAGCGAGGGGTCCCAAGGATCTTGTCTTGGCGACCCGATCGATCGTAGTCGATCTATGTCGATACGAAGCGAGGGGTCCTAAGGATCTTGTCTTGGCGACCCAATCGATCGTAGTCGATCTATGTCGATGCCGGGCGAAGGGTCCCAAGGATCTTGTCTTGGCGACCCGATCGACCGTAGTCGATCTATGTCGATGCCGAGCGAGGGGTCCCAAGGATCTTGTCTTGGCGATCCGACCGACCGTAGTCGATCTATGTCGATGCCGAGCGAGGGGACCTAAGGATCTTGTCTTGGCGATCCGACCGACCGTAGTCGATCTATGTCGATGCTGAGCGAGGGGTCTCGAGGATCTTGTCTTGGCGACCCGGTCGACCGTAGTCGATCTATGTCGATGCTGGGCGAGGGGTCCCAAGGATCTTGTCTTGGTGACCCGACCGACCGTAGTTGATCTATGTCGATGCCGAGCGAGGGGTCCCAAGGATCTTGTCTTGGCGACCCGGCCGATCGTAGTCGATCTATGTCGATGCCGAGCGAGGGGTCCCAAGGATCTTGTCTTGGCGACCCGACCGACCGTAGTCATCTATGTCGATGCCGAGTGAGGGATCCCAAGGATCTTGTCTTGGCGACCCGACCGACCGTAGTCGATCTATCTCGATGCCGAGCGAGGGGTTCCAAGAATCTTGTCTTGGCGACCCAACCGACCGTAGTCGATCTATGTCGATGCCGAGCGAAGGATCCCAAGGATCTTGTCTTGGCAACCTGACCGACCGTAGTCGATCTATGTCAATGCCGAGCGAGGGCTGATGAGGTTTTCCACGCTTTGTCAAATGTAATGAAAAAATTTTCTTTTGCCAAGAAATCTGAAAACTCCTTTATTGACGATAATGAGGGTGTGGGCCGTTAAAAAACCTGTCTGGCAGGGAACAGGAAAAAGGTACCCACAGATTGTTTATAAAAATAATAACAAACAAAGACTAATTAAGATAAAACTTATCTACTGGTAGAAAGCTTTCAGATTTCGGGAGTTCCAAGGCCTTGGTAAAATCTTCCCCTTCGCATCCCGTAGGATGTAAGAGCCATGCCCGGCTTGCTTGATCACCTGATAGGGTCCTTCCCACGCTTGTCCGAGCTTTCCAGGGTGTTTGCCAGCCGCCTCAGCTTTTTGTAGGACGTACCCACTGACCTTTACGTCACTCAGTTTTACTCTCCAATTGTAGAACTTCGTTGCTTTTTGCCTGACGGCTTCCGAACGAGCGGCTGCTCTATCCCTGTCTTCGCTAAGAAGCACGAGTTCTGCTCGGCGGGCTTCATTATTCCGTTCTTCTTCATAGCTCGACATCCTTTGGTTATGCAACACCACTTCTACTGGAACTAGGGCTTCTGCCCCGAAGGTCATCCTGAAAGGGGTTTCCCCTGTCGCTCCGTTCGGTGTGGTTCTGTATGCCCACAACACTTCGTCTAGTTCTTCCACCCAGGTCTTTCAGCCATCTAGGCGCTTCTTGAGAGCACTCATTATCTTTTTATTGGTGTTCTCCGCGAGACCGTTTCTTTGGGGATGAGCTACTGAAGTTAACTGTAGCTTGATCTTTAGTCGGTCGCAGAAATCTCTGAACTTATTACTGTCAAACTGTCGACCGTTATCCGTAATCAACACTATAGGCATCCCGAAGCGGGTTAGTATATTTTTCGTCATGAAGTTCTCCACCCTCTGCTCGGTAATTATAGCGACTGCTTCCGCTTCTATCCATTTGGTGAAATACTCTACCGCCACTACCAAGAACTTCTTCTGTCTAGGACCGAGAGGGAAAGGCCCAGTATATCCATCCTCCATTAAGCAAAAGGGATAGGATGACTCACGATTTTCATCCTCTCGGTTGGTTGATGAGATAGGCTGCTGTTCTTCTGGCAAGCCTCACATCGGTCGACCTTCTCTTGGCAGTCTTTCCTCATTGTCAGCCAATAGTACCCCTGTCTGATCAGCCTGTGAGCCAACATTCTGCCTCCTACATGGTTTCCACACATTCCTTCGTGGACTTCTACCATTGCTTGTTCTGCCTCCTCTTCGCTCAAGCATCGCAGCAATGGCTAATCATAAGATCGCTTGTATAGGGCGTCGTTAATGACCGTATATTCGGCCTCCTTTATTCTCAGTTTCTTGGCCTCCAACGCCTCTTCCGGCTGCGTTCCCTCTAAAAGGTACCGTTTGATCGGTTTCGTCCAACTCGATCGGCCGGTACTTACGTTGAGAACTTCCTTGGCTTTCTAAATGCTAGGCCGGTCTAGTCGCTCGACCAGAACATTGTTTATGGCATCTCGGTCGGAAGCCATTTTGGAAAGCGCATCTGCTTTAGCATTTTGAGCTCGTTCTATCCTGCTGATCGAGTACTGTTCGAAATTACTTAACTCCTGCTTTACCAGCTCCAGGTACTTGATCATGCTGTTCCCCTTTGCTTCGTACTGTCCAGTAACTTGGCCAACCACTACTTGGCTATCGCTGTACACCTTGAGATGTTTTACTTCCATTTCCTTAGCCAATTGGAGGCCGGCTATCAGAGCCTCGTATTCTGCCTCGTTATTAGAGGCCTTGAATTCTAGCCGAAGGGCGTACTCCACCTTTTCTTTCATATGCGGACTAACCAGCACTACTCCTGCTCCGCATCCCTCAGCGTTAGACGACCCGTCAATGAATAAGCTCCAGGCAGGGTATTGCTCATCCTGCGAGCTAGGCTGGCTCATTTCTGCAATGAAATCTGCCAACGCCTGTGTCTTAATCGTCGTCCGAGGCTTATACTGTATGTCAAACTCCCCCAACTCTACCGCCCATTTTATTAGTCAACCCGAGGTTTAAATAAAAAGATGTTTGGAAGTCGAGCTTTAAGGTAATTAGCTATTTTCTTTTCCTATAATGTCAATTTTGCCCTTAATTTTTTGTCCAATCTCATTTACGTGTCTCTCGTTTTCTCTAGAAGAATCACTCTTACTCTTGTTTTCTGTAGATTCTTTAGATTACCAAATCCTTGTAGCTTGCGATAACAAATTGCTATGAGAAATCGATGATTTCTTCTTTTCTTGTTTCCATTTTTCTTGTATTTTACACGTTCGATTCTGATTCTTGTTCTCCTTATCTTGCCAGGACTCTTGGTTCACTTTGCAAGGTGTCAAGACTTGAGGCGTCAAAATCTTTTAGCTTTTTAGTTGCGAGATATGTGGGTGAACTGGTAACTGGTGGGTTCAACTCCACATTAGGTGAGAAAAGGCCCTCCCCCCTTTTTTTGTTTTATTCTCCATTATTACAAACTCGGTATTTTGTTCCTGGGAAGTTGATGTTTTAGGATCTAGCATGTACATGTCTTCTTGAACACAACGCCTTCTACATACATCACGTTTTGGTATGTTTTTCGATTTCGAGCTCAAAGAAAATTTCTCCTGATTTTTAAATCTAAGAAGTCCAATCGAACAGTTTGAATCTCAGGATGCGAACAATTTGAGAGAAGCTCTCAAGTACTTGGCTCAGATGTTACCAGAGATCAGAACTTTCAAGCTCTTCCCTCACAAATACTACAAACTTTGTAAAATTTGGATCTCTTTTAGGTTTTTAGTTTTTTGCTCCTTGAAATTGAATTTGATTTTTGATTTGTAGATATGAGAGCCTTTGATGAGTTGAGAAAACTTGAGATGTTCTTTAAAGACGAGAGCAGACATTCCAATCCTAGATTTGTATGAGCTCGTGCAACATGCAGGAAACGTGCTGCCTAGATTGTAAGTGATTTGCTTATGATAGTTATTGGAGATCGAGTGTTGATAATGATGCGTTGTTTCGATTTTGTTCAACTATGAGTAGAAGCTAATGGATATGTTTGCTAGGTATCTTTTGTGCAGGGTTGGATCTGTTTACCTAAAAGCGAAGGAGGCTCCAGCTAAAGATGTGCTTAAGGATCTTGTGGAGATGTATCGTGGAGTTCAACATCCAGTGTAAGGATTGTTTCTTAGAAGCTATCTTACTCAATTGAGTAGAGATAAACTGCCTGATATTAGTTCTGAATACAAGGAGTAAGAAGATCTCTTAAATTGATTTTTTATCTTTTGTTCTTCTCACGATTTTGTTTTGTTAAATTTAGGAGTTAAAAGGAAACACGATATCTAAACTTTGGACTGAATAATTTGTATATGATATTTATGTAAATTTATATGCTAGAGAAGGTACTTTAACCACATAAAAATGTTATGTCACTTGGTATATTCTTTATTATACTTTTGTTTTACTATGACCAAGCAAGTACTTGTATGGTGTTGTTTTTTTATTTCTTGCAATAATACTAAGACAGATGTGAGGGAAATAGAAAAATTCAAGTCCTATGAATTACTTCATGCTGGCAATGTAGGATTACCTTTTGGAGATTAAACTTTCAAATAGACTGTTTAAATGTGAATCCTAACATCCGTAAGTTGTGTGCGATTTGTATATTCTTCAACTTCTGAAAAGCAAGCACCATCTTTGTTGTCATTAGTAGTAGTTGCATCCTCTTATGGTGTAGATTGATATTTCAATTTCATTTTGTTAGCCAACTGTATAGGCTTCATTTACATAAGCTTTTAGTGCTATGAATGGTTTGAACAACAAATGGTTACCATGAAATATGCATGTAAACATGATGCTTACTTCCTGCAAAGATGAGGACATGTTCATGGATGTTGCGGATTTTGTGCTACAGAACTTCACTGAGATGAATAATCTCTGGGTTCGAGTCCAACATCAGGTTTGTGTGTATGCATGATCGCTTTCATACTCTTGGTAATAAAATGCATATCACCACAATAGTTGCAAGCCATTAAGGTAAAATGAATTATGAGATCATAATTTTTGGACATGCAGGTTTTATGGTGCTTTTGATCATTGATAATCTTTGGTGATCTTGAGTTAAGGCCCTAAATTGGGCTTTCTAGTCTGCAAGGACTTGGTCGGGTAAGAGAGAAGCGAGAAAGGAGAGAAGCAAACTTCGTGATCTTGTAAAACTGACAATCTGCTTCCTTTTTTGGATAACCTGTTAGCTCTTTGTTGTGTTATCTACTACATTTTCACATTATCTTCTTTCTTGTTAGGTGGGAAAAAACCTACATATTCTCAGTCAAATAGAGGATGTGGACCTCGAAATATACAAAGATACTATTCTTCCCAAAGTTTTAGAGCAGGTCTGATGGCTTTAGTCTGGATTAAACTTCTTTTACTCTTGTTGAAGTGATGTTCTAGTTGCATTTCCATAAAGCATATTTAGTCATCTTTTGTAATTGTATTGTTACGTGATTGTCGTATATGTTGCGTTTTTGAAAATTTTAACTAAATATGTGTACGGGTTGTCAACTGCAAGGATGAGCTTGCTCAGTATTATTTGATGGACTACATAATTTAGGTCTTTCCTGATGAGTATCATTTGCAGACACTTGAGACATTGTTGGGGGCTTTCCTCCAACTTTAGGTATAGTGTTTTTCATTTTTGGAATATAATTTTGGCCATCGGAACTCTTCTGCTTGTGCCTTTATTGTTTGTTCAATTTTTATCTTAAAATTTACAACTATTTCTACTGTTAGGCTCAGTGAATTCTATATCGTTTTTTCATTCTGAATAATATGAATTACCTTGTTTCTTTTTGCGTTGTTCTAATGTTGCTGACTGACTGTCTATAATAATTAACTCTATTGTAACTATCTGTTGTAACTAGTTGTAACTCTGTTGATTTAATGGAACATGCCTACAGTTCCTCTTTGTAGCCAATCTGAAAGAAAATCTGACATTTAATGAAAGTATCTAAGATAGATGTTTCATTAAATGAAGTCTGATAGTAGTTGAGATATAAATGGATTTGCTACACTTGAACAACGAAGCATATTGTCTCTTGTTGCATTAATTTCATGGGAGTTGTAGCTAGTTTTTTAATTTATTACTTTTAACTCCATTTATTACTCACAACTGCCCAATGTCTCTTTTTCACCTATAAAATGGAACAACTCAACATAATTGTTAGTTGTTACTCTTTACTATGGATGGACTTTCAAGGGATATACTCGTACCAAAAGATCTCGAATTCAAGAATATTCTACTACAAATTGCCAATGATGTTAGATATGTGTCACATTTTAAGGTAATTAAATATGTTCTTCCTCCCCCTTCATTATATTTTCCATGAAAAATGTTGTTTTATCATCTTATGATTATTATTTTATATTAGGATTGCATTGGAGCTATTGATGGTATATATATAGCGGTAGCTGTTGCAGAGGAGGATCAAATGAGATTTAGAGGACGGAAAGGAATGGCAACAACAAATATATTGGCAACATGTGACTTTAATTTACTATTTACATATGTTTTAACGGGTTGGGAGGGATTAGCAAAAGATTCTCGTATTTTCCTTAATACAATCGATAATCTGAGACTTAAATTTTCAAAACCACCAATAGGTAATTTTAAGATTTGTAGGATTTACTATTAATGATTTACACTTTTTATGATATCATTTATACTAATTATATTGCTTCTATGGAAACTCAGGTAAATATTACTTGGTTGACAAAGACTATTCAGAAAGAGAAGGATATTTGACACCTTACCCAAAAAAGAGATATCATCAATCGGAGTTTTTGTGGTGCAAATCTAACAGGATCTCGAGAAATTTTTAATCAAGCTCATTCATTATTAAGAAGTTATATTAAGAGGGCTTTCGATGTTCTTAAGGCTCGATGGAAGATATTGGAGAAAATGCCTAAGTATTCATTAACGGATCAAAATAGAATAATTTGTGCAGCTTTCGCATTGCATAACTATATTGGAAGAAGTACAATTGGTGATTTAGCTTTTAGCAACATCGATCAAGATCCTAAATTTATACCTCCAGATGTACTTCAAGATGTTGAAATTAACTCTACACAAGAAGATATTGAAGAACAAAGAACTCGGAAGATGAAAACTATTCGTGATAATATTACTTCTAGTTTAATGACAGTTAGACGTCGTTTTTGAATTGTTATAAACATTTGTTGTAAATGATGATGTTCATTTCTTTTGCTCTATTTGAATTGTGTTGTTAAACTTTATTTTTATTATTATATTTTATGTTTGGATGTATCGTCATCATCATGATTATTATTATTGTTGTTACCATCATCATCATCATCATCATCATCATCATCATCATCATATTATTATGATGATTATTATTATTATTATTGTTGTTGTTGTTGTTGTTGTTGTTGTTGTTGTTGTTGTTATATGTTCTATGTTTTTTATTAGAGTTATAAACTTAATTTTTGTTGAATTTAATATCTAAAATCCAAATTCCAATAAGAATGTTGAATGAAATACTAAGATATATAATATTCATGCATTTATAATTTTTTTTAAAGTCGTATCCTCATAAGTCATTTTATATACAAACAGTTAATACGAAACAAAACATCAAATTACAATCAGCTAATGCAATCAGCAAGTTAAATCAGTTGTTATAATCAGCTATTAGCTAACAACTAATATAATCAGCGAACAACTAATGCAATCAGCTGATTATCATACAGGTCCAAGTCTATTTTTGAAGTATCAAAGTTGTGGACTAGTGAACCAAATTCTCATAAGCGAGCCTAACAACCTTTCAATATCTAGAAGAGTTAAAATAACTTATAATTTAGATCAAGTTCAGTGATTTGCAATCTTTTAGAATATACAACACTTTAAAATTATAAATTCATAAAAAAAATAAATCATAATTAAGAAATTAAGAAACACGCCACAAAAATAAGAAAAATATTCGGGATCTACAAAGTTCTTATTTGTAATCTCTCATCACTCTCTAGGCCATTTTTGGTAGTACGATGAGAAATGCATATGCACGAAAGGGCCATGTTTGGTGATCATGTTTAGGCCAAAGTTATGAATACTGTACCGGGCTTGGTACCAAATTGGGTTCTGGAACAGAACTGTACCGGTATCGATCGGTACTGGATATCGTTTCGGGTAATTTTTTAATTTATAAAATATTCCCTAAAATTTTTAAAAATTGCAAAATAGTCCATATTGGTATATTGTATAGTTGTACTGTATACTTTACTAATTTACTGTTTACATCAACCATGCTTTCAAAAATCTTAATAATAAATAATAATGACAATTAATATGA
>JANZLF010141204.1:0-11614 GCA_026546835.1 Erythroxylum foetidum | reverse complement strand
GCAAATACTTCGCAGATATGGGGATCACAAACCAAAAGAACTGCCCATATACCCTCACAACAAAATGGAGTAGTAGACAGACAATGGAAGGGAATTCTTAAACAGTGAATGCAGCAAATACTTCGCAGATATGGGGATCACAAACCAAAAGAACTGCCCATATACCCTCACAACAAAATGGAGTAGTAGAAATAAAGCACAAACATCTACTCCAAATCACAAGAGCCTTACTGTTCACAACCCATTTACCTAAGCATTATTGGGGGGAAGCTCTCCTCACTGCCACTTATCTCCTAAACCGCATCCCAACCAAAGCCTTACAATGGAAGACCCCCTATGAGAAGTTACATAGCAAGAAACCTACCTATGAACACCTAAAGACCTTCGGATGCCTATGCTTTGCTCTTAATAAGACCCCCATAAAACCAAACTTGATCTTAGAGCATCCAAATGCCTCTTCCTTGGATACATGTCCGACTACAAAGCCTATAGGGTCATGGATATGGAAACCCAAACCATCTTCTCCTCAAGAGATGTGACCTTCTACGAAGATACCTTCCCCGTTGCCAATACACACCCTAACCTTCAACAGACCCCACTACCACTATTTCCTCACAACCCCACTCAAGTTCACACAGACACCTTCAGTGACATGCCAGAAAAACCAAACCCACAACCTACCATAAACACACACACAACAGCAGAAACATCACCACAACCCCACATTGTCATTGACCAAAACAATACCACAAATGGCAACATCTGAAGAAGTCAAAGATCACACACCATACCTAAATACCTTGAAGATTATGTCCACCATGCCTCAGCTCATCCTTCCACTTCTTTCCTTGCTTCAGCTGACATCACTTTGCCAATCTGTAGGCTTGCAGAAATATATGGTGACCATTTATCAAACTTCCAGCTCATACATACACCAGATCACAAAGAATTCATAGGTAATGTATGTTTTATCTTTGAACCTCTATCTTATGAAACAGTAAGCAAATCGCCAGAATGGGTACAATCTATGCAAGACCAACTCACTGCCCTAGAAGCAAATCAGACATGGGTGTTAACAGATTTACATAAAGGAAAGCGGACTATAGCCTCCACGTGGGTCTATAAAGTGAAGCACAACCCCGATGGCACAGTGGACAAATTAAAATCGAGACTAGTAGCAAAAGGTTTATTCGGAGGTTTTCTCACCTGTGGCCAGAATAGTGACCATCAGGACTTTCTTAGCAGTGGCTACAATCAGAAAATGGCCCATCATACAATGTGACATCAATGACGCTTACGTACATGGCAACCTAGATGAAGAGATCTACATGTTACCACCTCGAGGCTATGAGAAATCGAAAGCAGGAGAGGTCTGTAGATTGTTGACGTCCATCTATAGACTCAAACAAGCAGGCCGACAATGGCATAAAGAACTAACTACAAAGTTAAGGGGGTTGGGATTTGACAAGACTGAAGCAAATCACTGCCTATACACTGAGGGACAGGGCATAAATTTTATTGTCATTATCATTTACGTGGATGATATCCTCATTACTGGTGCAAGAGAGGACCAACTAAACGCTATAAAGACTGCCCTACACAAAGAATTTCCCATTAAAGACCTAGGATATGCAAAATACTTCCTAGGAGTCAAAATAGCAAGATCAGACAAAGGCACAGTACTCAGCCAACTCAACTACATACGAGACATCTTACAAGAAACTAACCTACTGGATTGCACACCTTACATCACACCCATTGTCCCCGGTCACAAACTTACAACAGATGAAGGGGACCTACTTCTAGATCCAGAATCGTACAGATGCATCATTAGTCGTCTCAAATATTTGAGCTTCACCCGACCCGATCTCACCTATGTCACACAACAACTCATTCAGTTCATGCAATCACCAAGGAAGCCCCACTGGGACGCAGTCACACACGTCCTTAAATACCTCAAAGGAATGCAGACCCAAGGTATATTCTACGACTCCGATACAGATCTGAAACTTACCGCTTACTCCGATGCGGATTGGGTCAGCTGTGCGTTCAGTCGTCGGTCTTTGACTAGATTTTGCGTCTTCCTCGGTAGATCTCCCATCTCCTGGAAAACCAAAAACCAAACAACAGTTAGTCATTCATCAGCCGAGGCTAAATATCGCAGTTTAGCCTCCACTACATGCGAACTCAAGTGGATCGATCACTTATTACGGTGTTTTCAGGTGGAGAGACTCGACGCCATACCTTTACACTGCGACAATCAAGCCGTGATCTACATCTCTCAAAACCCCGTCGTCCACGAATGAATGAAACATCTGGAGATCGACCTACACCTCGTGCGGGACGCAGTAAACACGGGCTTTCTAGATCTCCAACATGTATGAAGCCACCAGCAACTCGCAGATCTCTTCACAAAGCCCCTCACCGTACGCGTGTTTGAAGACCTAAAA
The DNA here is from genome assembly GCA_026546835.1 of Erythroxylum foetidum. Taxonomy (NCBI): domain Eukaryota; kingdom Viridiplantae; phylum Streptophyta; class Magnoliopsida; order Malpighiales; family Erythroxylaceae; genus Erythroxylum; species Erythroxylum foetidum. The sequence goes on along the minus strand of JANZLF010141204.1, from coordinate 9,164 downwards.
ATCAAGTGTGGATCCGTCAACATCACCGGAGCTTCGACTTGAGGAGGGGGTGTTAAAGTGGGCTGACCCACGAAGCTCACAACCTACAAGACACCACCTCTATTTCACTCACACAAATCTCACCTTCGGACAACAAACCAAGACAGCTTGTAAGGAGACAAAATGTCAGAAGGACCTCGTTTTATTCCATGCCTTTTTCCTCACTGTACGCAGCACCCATAGCTCACCCTACCTGTACATAATTGCAGTAGCTGCCCACTCCAGTACAGCTCCTCCAACAGCCAATAGCAAATCCCTAGTTTTTAGTATAAATATCCCTCTCTTGTACAGATCATATATGATGAAATAAAGACATATTTCCTCATCGATATATTTTTCACACGGGACTTTTGGAGTGGTAGTAGTAGCAGTGGGTTTAGCAATATTGGTAGTCAATAAATGCTAGAAGTCATGGGTTAAAAGGATGGAGATGATGGTTTGAAGTATGAAGGTCTTAAAAATGGTATAATCTATCTTTAAGAAATCCTCATAGAAGGACTTGCTTGGTGTCTGGGATTTAACAAGAAAAAAGTTAGGATGAAATTCAAAAGATACAGAATTATCGCTTGCAAATTATGAAAACTTATGAGATGTTTTGGTGATTTTTGGAGCATGCAAAAGGTTATTTAGATAAAAGAAAGATGATGGGAAATTAAAAGATTTCACCACATAATGACCAATATGAGATATGCACAAACCTTTACCATTACCATTGAGTAGCTTCAGTGGACCAGTATATTCAGTTTTATCCTTCAATTGGTTTGGGTTTGGCTCTAGAGCTATAGGAATAGTGGCTCTAGAGTATGGGTATCATCAATCATCAAATGGTGCATTTAGTGAAGCCATTAGAATGGGATTTGGGAATGTTTGCCAAATGGCTGAGTGGTGAAATTAGTGAAGAATAAAGGTGAGTTGTTTTGGGGGCCTCCATTATTCGGTATGAACTCAACATCAAAATGGTGATAGCAATTAAAGGCTATACACCTAAATTTTTTATAGACTCGACACTGAGGTTGGTTAAAAGCTCCTCTTCCTCGACCTTTACCATGGCCAACACCACAAGTTTGTTAAAAACGACCACCACTTCCACCTTTTACTAAATTAGCTTAATCCTAGTTAAGGAAAGTTTTTTGTATGCTACATATTGAGGTTAGAATTTTAAACTTAAGCAACAAATTAAGCTCCAAATTTCTCTTATATTCTTTTATACGTTCTTCCTGTACTAGGAGCATTGATTTAAGTTCATCAATCAAGTATAATTCTCGTTTCATCAGAAAAACAGTAACAAAACTTTCATAATCTTTATTGAGACCATCGAGAATTACCTGCATTTGCTCTTTACTTATTAGCAAGTGCACCAATTGAAGCTAGAGTATCAATTACCATTCTCCTTTAACAGATAATCATTCCTGGGTAGTGTGCCTTTCTTCTAGCTTTGCAATTGATATTTAAGTTAATTCACTTTGGCCTAGGATAGTGAGTTGAAATAGGTTTAACCCTTCTTTTCAAAGAGGGCATCCAGCATATGAACAGTTGTTCTTGTTGCTTTGAATAAAGGAAAGTATCATTATATTTTCCACTTTCTTCATTGTTTGGATTTAGAATTTTTAGGGGGAATAACATGAACTCCAACAAGGTATGATTCCAGATTATAGCCATAAATTGTTGCCATTACTTGCCACTTCAAAGAGAGAAAATTCATACTATATTAGAAAAACTTGTTAATACTTTCTTACATGATAAAAATGCAGGATCTTGGAATCTAATAAATTTTCACAATAATATATGCGTACCTTCATCCATCGTATATCTGAAACTTGATAATCTTCTGTAATCTTCGCAAGATATCCTTTAGATTTTGTTTTCTCTCTCTTTGCCTTTGTCTCGTAAGTTTCCGTATATGTTTGATGGAGAGATACTTGAAAAGCTTTATAGGTAGAGAGAGAGAGGTAGTTATCTATTTAAAAAATTCAAACAACACCTCCTTTTATTATCATTATCTTTACATTCCATCATAGTATTTATTTTAATTAAACCTAATATCTTTTACTCAAATAACTAATGGGATTTAATATACTTATATGATTAAACCAAAATACATGGGCCACATATAATGAAATTATCTAACAGACACAAATACTTCAAGATTAGTTTCCAATGCTATTAAAACATTTTTCTAAAACTATTATGTTTAAATTTAATTGAAGAGGAAAAAATAATTCCACTCAATTTTGTTAGGCTCGATCTAGACTAAACGTGTATAAATTGATCTAATTAATTTATTTTGATAAATTAAATTAAAATCTTGAAATTTTTTACATTTTAAAATAAGTATTTAAAATAAATTTAATTTTAAAATTAAGTTAAAAATTTTAAAACCAGATGTAACATATATAAAAAAAAAACTCAAAAGAAAACTTAACCTAACTTACTATTTATGAATAACTTACAATTGATTTAATTTATAGTCAATTTAATTTGTTAGTGGTCTAATATTTATTTTAGAGTAATTAATATTTATAAAATATTTTATTATTTAATTTTCATTAAAATTGTTAATTTTTGTAATTATTTATCTAACTAAAAATTTTATGAATTATGATTAATATTTAAAAAGAATTAATTACTTTGTCATAATCAAAATTTCCGCAATCCGAATTCTATAACGACTTAGTTGGAAGAGGCGTGACTCGTTGAAAACTTCTTGCCATGAGACTGACTTGAAAGTCCTCACCTGTAATTATATTACACGAGATAAAATAAAAAGAAGATTGTGATCTTGACTCAATTGGAATCTTTAACTCTAAATGTAGTTATCATGACTTGGATATGATTGAAATTTCAAAAATAGTAACTTAGAAAAAGTTAGTCTATGATTCTTACTAGGGTAAAATATTTTTTAAATATATCTTATCTTCAAAAAGACTAACTTGTCGTATAAGTTAATCCCATCAAAATTAGATAACATAAGCACCAACGTGAAATTTCCAATTTTAATCGGGGATATCTCAAACATAAACAAAAAAAAGTAATAAAAATTAAATAATAAAAGGTATCAAAATTTTGATAATATAGTTCGATACACCTTATTTATATTTGCGGAGCTCTCATTCAGTTTAATGTTTTTACTAAAATAAAATAGATTTGTTCAAATTTTACAATTGACACCACTGAACTCTTGATACTATCTTTCAACCTCACTTCTTTTAAAAACACCTATAAATCTATGACACAATTAATTATAGCTTATTATTGCTATGTTATTGTTGTTATGGTCAGGGATGGATCCAGGGGGCTAGCAAGGATTATAACCCCTATAAAATTAAAAAAAAATCAGAATATATATATATATATATAATAAACTAAGTAAAACTATAGCCCTTACAAAACTAAGTTCCGTGCTAAGACTAAAATCTTGGATTCGTAGTTATTGTCATCATTATTAGTGGTCCTAAAGTAATTCACTGACCACATCACTCCTTTCTGTACATAGAAATGCGAAAGTACTTCACAACCACCCTTGTAAACCTATCTCGTACATTTTGATCTTACTTCCTTTTTTTTTAATCATTTCATGTCTTCTTTCTAGTCATTGTTTTGAGATAATATATTCTAAATTATCTAATATTTTAAAAAAATTCAATTTAATGTATAATTCTTTTAATTTTTAATTAAATAGATTAATTTTTATAATCTTAACAACTTAGTTATGTTAATAATTTATTGATTTGGCTAATATTTTTTTATTCGTAATATTAATTAATTAATAACTAATGATCTATGTAAACCAAAACACACGACTTAATGTGCAAAAAGAGGTTATGGTTTAAATGTTTTAGTCCACGGGGATGATTAGTTAGTAATTAATCTTCTAGGTGAACATCTTACAAATAAAAAAGATTTTGTTACCCATAAAATATTAGTGACTTAATTAAAAAGATTTAAAATATTAGACACTAAATTAAAAAATAATCAAAAAATAGATAATTTAGTATCTGTTATCCTTACTTTTTTTGTTGCCAACGAAATGTCCTAGGAGGGTCCCAATTATGAAAAAACACCTTTCAATCATTCACTTCCAGACTAATTCTCGCTCGAACCGAGTAGGTTCCTTGTGGGAAGCAAAATTCTGACTTCAAGTTTTAAACGCTGCATACATGAGGGCGGTTCAAACCCACAACTTTACTTAAGCCAGGAGAGTCCCTTACCAACTCACCTACGTATTGAGGTGAGTGTACTGAGTGCCAATGCAGAGCCAAAAGCATACAGGAAAAAGTAGCATCAACCATGACGTGCAGTTGCAGTTTATGGAACTAAATTTAGGGTAAACACTGTATCTTTACATTTCATCTTCCTAAAAAAGCTTCAGGTTTCAATGTCTGTACATGTTTTAAGTTCCAAATTTTATATGCATCTTAGTGTTTGCAAATTAGGTGTTTGATATGGTTCCAACTTTTGTCTTTTGTCACCTTAGTTTTTGTTCATGCATCAATCTTTCTTACAAGCTTGTCTTTAGTAGTAAACTTTGCCTGCTCCTTTTACTCTTACCATATGAACCATGAAACATGATACTATATCAGCAAATCTGAAAGATAGGTCGTGCTCTGGGCTTCAATGATTGTATACATTTCTAAGACTCTGTTCTGTGTTTAATTAGATGAGGAGGTACCATACATAATGCTTTTATTATGAAGAAGCGATTAAAAGAAGACAAATCTTAACTATAAAGAGACAATGACAAGGAATAGACTATATTAGAGTTGCAAGCACAGTTCTGCAATGACGAGCCACATAACAGTGTTAGGTCATAAGCCTACGATTGGTAACAACCATCTAGCCCAAAAGTTGCTTCATTTATTTCCTTTTCTGTTTATATCGATCCAACCCCATGATGAACAGCACATAAGTAGTTCCTATTCTTCAGGCCGTGCTCCAAAAAGTTGGGAAGTCCAAAACCCAAAGTGTAAGAAACATACACCATACGTTGAGAACCAAATCCCACATCAGATAAGTCAATCACTTTCTGGTCCTACTACATCTCCTTGCTAGGCAGAACAGAGTGCACAGTGACTAAAGGTGGGAATCAAAAGATAGTATATATATATATAGATGCATGTATAGTATTTAGGTTCTATGAAGAGGAGGAAGACGGAGGAGAAGGTGTTTGCATACTCCAACCACTATTAGTTGATGAAGGGACCATGAGCGGCACCTGATTATGGTGGTGTTGGTAGTAGACAGAACTAGGGCCTCCATGATTGTGCACTCCCTCATAGGTGGTTATAACATATCTTTGATCCTCCCTATCCCTTTCCACTCTTTTCTTTACACTGCATCCTCCACTTGAACATTTATAGTAATTCCTTCACAATTTGTGAGATCAAGATCAGTCACGAATCTATAAGTAATCACAGATTGTTTCTTCCAATAAATATGAGAGGCATGCAAGGTAAGAACTAAGCACATACGATGATTTGGCCAAGCATAGCTTTGGAAACATTGTATATATGAGCAAAGTGTTGATTTTATTAGCTCTTAAACTTGGGATTTGCAGCCAATAGTATATGCAAATTGACCACTCTCTAATCAACTTTGGATGTACTCTTTAAGACACGTATCCGCACAACAAGAGTAACCAATGTCGGAAGTAGAGATATATTGAAGTCTATAAGCGGTAATTGAATCGAGTATGTTATTTAACTCAGTAAGTACTTGGGTGCTTGTTATTTACAGACTACTATGTATTATAAGTTTTAATATTATATATATATATAAAAGAGGTGTGTGTGCTCTAGAACTCATATAACCATAGCTTTCCATGGCACACCATAGTGAATGGGGTCCTTCAACAAGATGGGGTAGACACTTCTCCTGGAGTGAATATAGTCCACTTGCTAGTTTAGTGTTATATGAATCCCCCTTTCCCCTCTAAAATATAGTGGAGACCACAGTTCCATCCACTTGACAAGTGTGTGTATATGTATATATAGTGCAAGTAATAAATTTATGGCGGCTATCATTCTTTATTTATAAATAATTTGTGAGGCATGTGAACTAAATAGAATTATTGGTCTGAGAAAACAATTGCTTAATATTATATCAACAAAAAATGCGTTTTTTAAATAATTTATAACTTTTTAAATAATTTTTAGTTTTAAGTTTCGTGTCATTTAATTATTGATAAATTAAGTTATTTTAATTTAGAACAATAGTGTGGTTGCCTTGAATTACTATATACTACTCATAATTTATAAAATAAGAAATTAGATATTGATCAAAGGACATAATTTATTAAGCATGAAATGATTTAAACCATAATAAACTTTCTAAGTTTAAATCCAAATAACAAACTACCAAGAATTTTATTGCAATTAACTCAAAATGATTCATAATTGAAACCATTTAATGCTGCGGATACAACATAAGGCAGGAGTACCTCCATCAAGGTTTAAATCTTAAAAATTTAGATTATATCAATCTTCCTATTATTATGCATTTGCCAATGCTTTTATTAGACCACTATATGTTTTTTTATACCATCTCAAAAGCTTGTGTTGTTATATTCCTATTGAGATCTATCCATCCATTCAATAGGATAGAGAAAAATTGGATGGATGGATTTCAATGAAAACAAAGTAGCACAAGTTTTTGGGAACAAGTGATATGGACTCTTAATGTTGCCATATAATAGATCTATGGATAAAAGTTGAAATCAATAGAAAAAGTTTGTTGAAATTTTGTAAGTTTATGACAATTTTGATAGGATAAACTTGAAATGGCAATAGAAAACAGAAAGCAAATATACAAAAATTAACCTATTTTCTCAATTTTTTTTTGTGATGATTAACATCTTAATTGCATATCCTAAAGAATTGATTAAACCTATCAGTGAACATATGCTTCACACAAATTCCTATACAAGTACCATATATTTGTTAGGTTGTGCTTTTGAATTACTAGAAAAATATAAATGTGATCAAAAAGGGGAAAGTTTTTAACATGCAAAGCAAGATTGTGAAACAAAAAGACACTCATGAACATGTTTTTTGGAAGGAAAATGAGCAGCTAGGACATTAGATATCAAATAATATCAGATGTGATTGATCGAGTTCCAAGCCTGACATGCCTCTCCCACTCGGTACTGTGTTTTGTAATAACAATGACTATTTTTTGTTTTTTTGTTTTGGTTCAAGATATTATTTTGATGCTGTGAAGCGATCACCGGTTCGAGCTAGTCCTCTCAATTAAAACCATCGTACATAGGTCTCTTCAGTCACTCTCACTCAACGTCTAGGTAGCTCTTTCACACAGTTTTTGAGTATAAGGTTCGCAAAAAACCGATAGAAGATGATAATGCAGTTAAATAATGGTCGCACGATCCGGTACTTGGAAAGGTTGAAGAGACCGATGACCACAAATTCTATTGACACATACCCTTTTTCCCATTTAGGAAACTCGAGTTGTAGCAATGAAGTTTATCAAAAAAAAATTAGCTGAAGTAAAAGGGTTGAAGAAGACAAGCTCATAGATACCATTTTTTCCCAATAGCTCGAGAGAAGGAAAGAAAGATGGATAGCTTTCATAATATTAGCAAACAAAAGAGTAGGAACACATGCTTTGCATATCGAAAGTCGAATTCACTACGTATACAGTTATATAGATGTAACAATTAGCTCAAAAATCGGTAGGCGATGATCGATCAAACACAAGAGTGAATGAATGCAAGAATGTGATGTATAGAATCAAAGATCGTAGGATATAGTAAAAATTGAGCATGAACATAAGTAGGAATTAGCTTATTCTTGAATAAGCACTTACCTTGGATTTGGGCTGTTCTTCACAGATTTTTTACCATACTTCCTCCATTTGAATCCATCATCCATAATCTCCAGCTCCGATTCTGTTCTAAATGCAACTCGATTCACCATATCCGTCTTGGTCTTCTTAGCTTTATCTTTACATTTACTGAAAAATTGCATAAATTTGAAGAAGACAAAGAGATTATATACAATTATCTTCCTAAAGAAGAAAGATGAAGACCATCGATGAAAGTATAAAACTGAAGAAAGAGAATTAATAACACCCCACTCGTGTGCAAGGATAATTACAGCAAATAATCAAAATGGGGTGTCACTTACATGCTGCTACTGGTGTTTCTTGATGTTGCACCAGTGCCATATCCATCATTGGAGCCACTTCCGAGCAGCTGATTCGACGACACCAAACTCTGCGACGACGAATCATCAGCAAAACCCTGATCGAGTATCAGAAAATCCGACATATCTAACTGGAGTGAAGGGTCTATGTTGTCAGTAAAGGAAGCGTGGTTAAGGTTAGGGTTTTGAGGGCAGTCCATTGCCTGATATGAGCAGTTGTGTGAGAGAAAAGACATGGAAAGGTTGGACTTGGAGGGGTTGGTCTTGGTCTCCAATTTACATAAATATATAATAATCAAAGAAACTAAAGGACTAAACACCAAAAGCTAAAGTAAGGTTTTATTTTGTTCTTCCTCTGTAGCTTCGCTCCTTCATAGACAATTTCCTTGAATGATGCAACGAAGGTACCTCAGTGGTGCCACGTTTCGTTATCAGGAGACGCCATGCTGATCTCATGCAATGACGTCACTTGTCGTTATGTTTGATGGGACTATTCTTTTGCGGAGTTAGGACCACATCGGTGCATATATAATGCGTATAATACATACATATATATAAGATAGTGTGTGAGAATGAGACGATGCTATTCTTCAAACACTTATCTTCGATGGGTATGTTGTGTTGCCATTCATGTTATATACAAGATAATGATCGATCATCTGATGTAACATCCACATTTACTTATTTAGCACTCTTCGAATCATGTAATTATAACCCTCTACAAATGGGCCCAATATAGACTTTTTTTTAATAATTTTAAAAATTGTACTAAAATATAAATAGGTAAGATAATAAGTTTAAAATTTTAAAAATTTGACTAATATTATATCGTTATAAAATTGGTTAAATATTAAATAAAATTAAAAAATTTAAGATACGGTTAAAAAAGATTGTATTTGTATATTGAAATTTTTGAAATTTAATTAAAATTATTAAATAAAATTAATTGAATTATTTTAATTTATAAAA
>JANZLF010141128.1:0-11619 GCA_026546835.1 Erythroxylum foetidum | reverse complement strand
GTGATCTTTTTTTTAATCTTTTGAATGAAGTATGATTAGTAAGCTTTGTTATCTTGTTTTGAGTTGTGTTGATGAACTTAAAAAAAACTTGTATGTTTTGAAGTTTGAAGGTTTAAGTTAAGTTTACAATTAGATAAATAATTAAATACTATGTTTAAAAATTATCTTTCATATATAATATATAAAATAAAATTTTACAAATTTAATAGTCACCGGTTCGATTACGATTGAATTTTGGTTGAACCGTTGACCCTTGAATCAGTTGCTTCTCTAGTTCAGTCACCAGTCCGGTTTTTAGAACATTACTTAAAACCTCATAAAGAAGCACAGTCTTGTTTTGATACTTTACTTGTTGTCCTTAATTTTTAATCTAATTCTTAAAATTATTTCATCAACAGTATCCTCTTGCTCTTCACCGTATTGCAACATTACGTCATGATGAGCTATGTCAGGTACTTCTTTAGTCACAAACTTTATTATTGAAATGTTGTTGAAATATCATAATCAGAATAACTTTTTGATGTAGGAAACACTTCTTAACATGTTGCATTGCAATTACCTACATTACAATTTGTATGGTTAGGCGGAGAAGTTGAGATCAAAGGCCCCATGGTTTGAAGCTCATTTAAACCATCAGGAAAGTTTTCACTTTTTAACTATAAGAAAATATAGTCTCTTGTATGTAACGTACTTTTGCTTATGAAATTATGGTATATCTATATGGTGACTAAGACCCAGTCATAGCAATAAGGTGTTGAATGTATTAGATATTTATGAACTATACTGAAAACTAGCTTTTTCTAACACTAAATTTTTATACCAAAATTGGTCTTCAACACTTCATCTTAAACAAATTCTTGGAGGCCTACATTCGCTTCTTGGCATTGATCTTTTTCTCTTTTCTTAAATTGTAGGCTTAGAGTTCCTTTCTGGATGTTAACTTTGTTTATTTTTGTTGCGTTAATATTATAAATGTTTGAATATATTAAATTGTTATATCTTAGCATGTTTGTTTGTAAACATATTGAATCTTGTCGCCTTTCGTATCTCTTTGGTTGAAAAATATGACAGTAGCAAATGATTTGTAAAATTGTGAAAAATTATGACTTTTATCAATGATGTAGGAGATTTATGTGCAATGGTTTGACATATTACAAAAAAAATTAATAAGATGAATATCAAAGGATTTCAAACAATGACTACTTTCTCTTGTATTTTTCTCAGTATCTATTTTACCTGGGAAAGATTAGAATTATTCAATTTGACTATATGGATGCCAAAGAATCCCTCCTTTAAGCTGCTCGGAAAGCCCCTATTATAGCCCTTGGTTTTCAAGTTCAATGCAACAAATGGGTGACTATTGTAAGATTATTACTTGGAGAAATCCCCGGCAAGACTGCTTTTATGCCAAAAGGCATGGTGAATGCTTTGAGGCCCTACTTGGAGCTAACAAATGTGAGTCTATATTGATCAAATTCAATCTCTAAATTCCTTATATACTCGTGGACTGGAGATTGCAACATCATTTATCAGTGACTACCAAAAGAGTTAGAGCACTTAAATTCCTAGATTATTGTACTTGTGATAACATACTGAGTAATTACAAATGAGGATTCAATGCCAAGTTTGTTGAAATACATGTTTTTTTGCTCTTATATTTACTTTTGATATACTGGTACTTGTATATGAAGCTTGGGCCTTACTGTTGGTTTTGATTTGCTCAAATGTTTGGTATTCCAGGCTATCAGAATAGGAGATTTGAAGCTCTTTAAATTCGTTGCTGAAAAGTTCTCCACTACTTTTAGTCAAGACAGGACACATAATCTAATTGTCCGACTGCACCACAATGGTATAATGACTGGTCTTTGCAACATCAACGTCTCTTATTCTCGTATTTCATTGGTTGATATGACTAAAAAGTTGAGATTAGACTCTTCAAATCCTATGGAAGATGTTGAGAGTATTATGCAAAGGCCACAAGGGATGGTGCAATTGAAGCGACTTTGGATCACGCAAATGGGTGAATGGTATCTAAGGAGACAAGGGACATATATTCCACAAACGAACCACAAATTGCCTTTACCTCTTGAATTACCGTTTACCTCAACATGCACAATGAGGTTGTATGCGCACTTAGGTTTCCTCCAAATTCCCACAAGGAGAAGGACATTGCTAAGAAGAGGAGGGAGACACAGCAGCAGGAGCAAGAGCTTACAAAGCACATAGCTGACAAGGACGATGATGAGTTCTGATCAATCTTTTGCTAAAGATGTTTCCTTTCACCATGAAAATTCCCTCTAATTTCGAATGTGTGTTTTGATAACTCATCATCAATAGGTTGTTACTACTAAATTAACACGGCCTTTTATTATAGGCATAACTTTTATTTCTAGTGTGTCTTCATATTGGTTCTTGAATTTCCTGCATAATTTATCATTGCATTTGAAAATTAGAGCTTGAGTATATGGTTACATTTGAAATCAAGGCCTATATGGTTACGTTTTGGTGACTACAGGATATTGAGAAAATGCAACATCTTAAGGCTTCTTTCCATCTTAAATCTAAGAACTGATGGATATTAAATTTATCATTCCTAAGTTGCAATGGAAGGCATTTTAGTTACAACTTATGCTCGGATATATGCCCATAAGCAGTTTATCTTCACAATTCTTAGCGTTAATTAAGTTCGATAATTGGTACGAACCAAGCTTGGCAACAGGTCGAACTAGGTAATAAGTTGAAACAGGCTCAAAAATAGGTTGAAATAAGCAATATATCAAACCAAGCTCTTTCAAAGTAGGCTCGGATTCCACATATATAATTACAAGTAGAATTCTACCAAAAATGAAATGTCTATCCAATAAACAAATTTATAATTTTTAAATATCTGAAACTCAAGTTAAATCAAACTCAAATTTGCTTAAGTCCAATAAGCTTGACACTTAGAGACTATTAATTTGAAAAGATGAGGAATACTTTAACGCCTAGTTTAACAATGCCCAATTTAGAGAATATATTATACCATAAGCTAAATTTTATGAATTTATTGTACCAACTTCAAAACTAAAACAGCAGGTCTAAACTAAAACACAAAGCAGATGCAATAAAACACAAAATACCTCAACATTAAATTCAAGGACTATCATACCATTACCTATCTACACTTGAAATGACAATACAATGTGAGGAAGGTTGAGGGGAGCTAGAGTTCACACAATCATCTACCTTAGCCATGGTATAATCACTCACGTGTCTAAGCCACCACTATATGCCAAACCACCTTATTTAATTTTCCACGCAACCCTCCACTGATTGCAGCCCCAGACACATGTGCCTCTTTATCACTAGACAGAGAAGCTTGGACAAATACAATCCAAGAGAATATTTATCAGGAATCATAAGATATTTCACTAATGCATAATCTAAATCAATCAACACAAAAGGTAAAAAAATACACCCACTTCAAATCTTGGTATGAGGGCAAGTTCCACATAACAATTCATCTAAAATTGTTCATTTTTCTCTTTTTCTAAAATAGTCTTTTATGACAAAGCAAATAACAACTTCTATTATATTAACATTTTGAGTTTTGTAAGAATCCATATTGGGAGTCAACAAAAAGAGTAAGAATAATAGCAGAAGTTCTCATCTTGAGCATTTTTATCAAGTTGTCACTCAAAATCAATACAATTCCATCAAAAAAATTCCAACCAACATACTGAACTAAAAAAGGAAGAAAAAATCAAATAAACATAAGTATAAAACAGATACCTTATAGATCAAAAGTGGAAATGGCTTCCTAGTCAAACATCTTTCGTGAGACAAATCTATAAGTAAAACTCAATGTTATATGAACATGCAAAAAAAAAAGAATAAAGAAAAGTGAGGTAGAAAAGAAAAAAAGAAGGCTAACCACCATAGATGAGGGCTTTAGTTGAAAATGCATAGCTTGGCGATTGTTGGAGAGAACATTTACGCTTAAGGATTGGAAGGCGGATTGGCAAGGGATTGGAGTGATCGGCAGTGATGATGCGTAAAGGAGGAAAGATGTCAGATCGGACAACCACTTTTGCTAAGTTTTCAAGAGAAAGAGGGTAGATATTTAGGGATTTAAGGGTCTGAGTAAGAATGAAAAATAATTTCCTTTTTTCCTTTCAGAAAATCCATGTGTATTTTATACATGACATCTGAAATCCATGTGGCCTTTCCAAATTGACTTAATGGTGCATGTATGATGTGCCAAATTTTCATCTAAAATAGCCTAACATTAAGCGGGCTCGATAATGTTTAAACCTTAATTGAGCAGGTTAAAATGTTCAATCCTAAATTAATAAAACCTAAAAAAAAATTGGGTTAAAAAATTTGGCCTAAATTTAGGCACTTAGCCTATTGAGCCATATAGGCCAATTTATTTTAAGCTATCAACAATTTTTCCCAGCTTATGTTTGATTGACCAAACCAAACATATGATATATAAATTCTCTTAGTCTTCTATAGGCTAGACTTTGAATTCTATCCTAGTAGTTATTTAGGTTTTAGACTAAATTTATAAGTTAGGCTAAATAACATTATCTACGAGGAGTCTCCTAAATCTTAAACAATCTTTTACAGGTAAAAAATATCATATCTAAAGATTGCATTGAGATTTTAAAATGTAAAATCTCTACTTCCCTATCCATTACTAAAGATAGATAATCTCTTTAAATTTCAACCTCTTATTATTCCCTTAAGTTTTAACCGTTTCTTCATTATAAAATCTCCTTATTACTTCTTCACTTTCCACCTTAGCTCTCAAATAGGCCTTTATCCTCTTCTTTAGCTTCCATACACTCCTTGTGAGAATTCTACGACTATGGCTTCTACCTATAAATGCTTTTTCCTCTTATTTAATAAATTTTGTTGAGTTGAATGCCACCGACTTATGCTTTTGATTTTAACATTTTTTTCAAAAATCCTTACAATTTTTCCAAGTCCACTTCTTTTCGTAGGCTGCTAAACTTAAAGTAGTTTCTATTTTATCTTAGCCTTTTTTGCCTTTCATAAGGATTAAGTAAAGAATTCTCAAACTCTAATTTTCTTTTTAACCGACTAACCATAACATTTGAATTCATGTTTTTAACAATATAGAAGGTTGTCCTTATTTTGATTGTGAATATGATCTGTCTCTTATTATTGGGACTCCTCCACACTTTGATTTGTCTCATCTATCACTCCCTTATTTGTGGGAAGAAACTAAGTCAAAATTTCCTCTAGAATTTGCTTTGTTTTAGGCCCGTAAATCCTTAAAACTATTGCCTAAATATGTAGGTAAATGAGCAAAATAGGTATACAAGTTATACACATCATATCATTCGGCTTGGAAGAGGGAAGGTTTCTTGCAACTAATAGTCCTTTTTAGGAATTCTATAGAGTATGACCCTAACCTTGTGTCTGTGATTCAAAAATTCTAGATTCTTTCATATGACTCCTTTATATTTCTTTTTAGTTATGCTTCTATTTCATTCAAAGATATTTTCTTTTTAACTGGATTGCTTATTATTAGGGATGATTTTATTCACTTAATTCCCCTAATTTAGATTTTGGTGCTTTTAAATGTTCATCTTACTTTGCATTAATAAAAAGCTATGCTTCTTTAAGAAATCATGTCTATGAAGAAGAACACATCAAATTTATTTGGGTCCTACTAAACTGGTTTATCTTTTGTCCTATTAATAACAAACCTAGTTTGAAATTTCTTCCTTTTTGTAAAGTGATAGCTTATAGTAAGATTTTCACTTTAGGCTTTGTTTTCTTAGGTTTCTATATAAAAACTTAAGGAGATGCCTTTCCAATCTCCCTTTCTAATGTCTTAATCTATATGTGTGGCATGTCTAGCTTTAGACTTTTGCTTATTTCCCTAAACTTAGGGAAAGAGAAGGATTGCTTTCTTTTAACCCTATATTTTCTAAATTTTTTTACCTTCAATTATCTACCAACTTCTATAGTAAATCTGATAAGGACATCTCAGTGCTTTGTTATCTCTAAAGTCCTAGTCTATGGATCAGTTGAATCCTTTTAGGGACTTCTCTGAAAGGCCTTACTAGCTAAGAATGTTTAAGACTTATAAATCCTCTTCCTTAGATGTTTACTAAAATATTTTTTCATTTATACCAATCCTAGAGTTTTTATTATTAATGGTGAAAAAGACTAAAAACCTACCCCTTCTATTATAACCTTAAGTTTTGAAATGTATCTCCCTTACTTTCAAAGTAGGTAACTCGATTTATCTTTGGGAATTCCTCCTGCTATAAATTTTTTGGACTACATAGTAGGAGTTCCTTTTGAACCAAGTGCTATCAATGATAAATTCTTCAGGGAAATTTTTTATCACTATTGTGTTTTGAAGTGTAAGATTGTTTCTGTTAGTATAGTTGACACATGATCTTAACACTCATGGTGGTTAAAAAGTTTTTAGAGTTTAGTACCTTGACCTTATTCTACTCTTTTCAAAGGTATTCTCACTTACTTGAGTGTTCTTAACTCTTCAAAATTTTCCTAACTTTTGTTTGTTTACAAATTTTGCAATCTTGGATGCTAAAAACAAAGAAGAAAGCTAGTTTTCCTTTTAGAAAAATGTGTTCCTAATACTTTCCCTAAAAGCAAACTTAAAGAAAAGTCCTCAGTAACTTCTAGTTCCAAAAAAGCTAAACTTTTAATTCCAAAAACTTTTGCTAGGAAAGCCACTCGTTCCTCCTCCAAATTGCTCAAAGAAATTGTAATCACCAAGCCTATAACTAAAGATACTCTTCCTCTACACCTGAAAAGGTTGTTGAAGCGGCCAATGATGGTACAAAACATCCTTTTATTACTTTTAGCTTTATTTTCACTATGAATTCCCACTTTTTTTATCATGTTTATTCAAATGACATAATGTCAGACCTCTCTACTCTTTCTTTTCCTTTAGAACTAGAATCCTAAAAAATAAGGCTTCTTCCAACCTAATGTTAACTAAGGTTACTTGGAAGTAAGATAAGATTCCATTATTCTACACATTGATATGATAGTTTGTTAACAAATTATTTTATATCTTGCAAATAAAGGATATTTTATCTATAACCATGACTTCAAAAGAATTATTTGGCCGGACCTTCCTAGACCTTTCTCCTAACCTACCTTTTAGTGTCACATAAACAATTATCTATAAAGAATTATCGAGGGTCAATGAGCCTCTGAGACTCGCCATATAGTAGGAGTTACAGTTATTAACTAGCATTCATCATAGTTATTCTCTTAGTACGGTTTCATATATTGGTTATACAACTCATTCGACTCATGTTAGGGAATTCTTAATAAAGCTGAGAAATTCTTTCCTTCCTTTGAAAAATCTTGCCATAATTAGGTTTTGAACTCAAAAAAAGTTAAGCCTCTTTCATCAACGTAGAATGGGTTATGATGCGAAGAGACTATATGCAAAAATCCCCTAATAAAAATTCAAGAGAAAAAAACAAATTTGATTCCTTAAAAATGAGGTTATTGAACATAAATGGGCTATTAAGCTTATTAGAGAAAAACAAGAAGCCCTTAAACAAGATGGGAAGAGTCTTAATAAGGAGTTTTAAGAAGTTAAACAAAGGGTTGCAAAGTTAAGTCCTTATTACTACAAAAAGACAAAGTCATCTTTTGAAAGCAACAAGTGTAGCAAGCCAAGAAGGACCAAGTGTCATGCATTAATAAATAGGGTGGAATTTGGTCTTTTAACTTAGACTTTTTATAAACTTTCATGCTTTATTAATTGTTGGCTATTTCCCAATGGATCTTTGGACTATTATTTCTAAATGTTAATCTAATTTTATTTTATATCAATAATTCAATCTCATTCCGTGATCCCCATACTTTTCAAAATAAGGTAGGTATAAAAGGTTTTAGATACTTTACATTGATAAAACTCCTTTAAGGATGACCTTCCAAACTAGATAAACAAGAGGTGATATTGCTTAAAACTCTATAAGTTTTAAATGTCTTATCCCAATTTTGGGACCATTTAACGCATTCTATGTCTTTATTCTAGGTGTTAAGGTCTTTATTCTAGGTGTTATGATCAACTTCCACACTAAATCCCTTTCCTGGAATTTTCTCATGCAAATTCTTTTACTATAGAAGTTTGATATCTTTCTTTTTAAAATAATCATATTATTTTAAGTAGGTATGCTTAGAGGTACGATATGCTCATAAGGTTTACAATTTTGTGTCATTCTCTTATATTATCTTATAATATTTTCTATAGAATCTAATAATTATTTTTTTAGATGCTTTAGCTTAACCATTAGCCCGAGCATAGTATAGAGTCAAATTCAACAATTTTATCCTATAATCTTCAATAAAATCTTTAATTTCATACCTTGTAAACATAGTTCCTTAATCACTTATTGTTGATTAAAAAATTCCAAATTGATGAATAATATGTTCTTTGATGAATTTAACCACATTTGTTTGATCAACTTTATTCAAAGGTTAAGCTACCACGCATTTAGTAAAGCAATCTATAGCGAATAAAATAAAACTATAACTTATTGAGGATGGTGGGTATATTTTTCTAATGAGATCAATGACCCATCCTTTAAATAACCATAGTTTAATTAAATAATGTAAATAGGATACAAGAATTTTCTGAATTCTACCATACTTTTGACATTATTATGATATGCAATCTTTCGAGATGGTTGGCCAATAATATCCATGCTAACTTATAAGTCATCTCATTGTTATTCTACACTGATGTGATCCATATACCCCTTTAGGAACTTTTCCCTTTAATGCCTTAAGCATCCTATGATATCTTAAAAGAAGTCAGACATTTTCTTGACAAAATAGAATTCCTTCAATCAACACAAAATTGAGTGCTTGGTGGTTAACTTTAAATGACACTTTCTTATTAGGATTTTTCAAAAAAATCTTTGATATTTATCATTAAATCATCGGCAACTTCTTTATTAGTATTAAAGACTTTAGTGAAATTCCTTTATTATAAATGAATGTGTAGGACCTTCATTGTACCATAATACACTTATGAACTAAGTTTTCGAAAATTTTCATACTAAATGCTGCCTATGAAAGTTCATTTGCCTCCCAATTTTGACTTTTCAAAATATGGTAAAATTTTATAGCATCAAAGAATTCTAGCAATTGGATAACAACAATATAATAAGGTGATAAATCTAAACATAACACTTACATCCCCTTGTCGCTTGGCGTAATACTAATTATAAATATCTTTTGATTAGATCTTTTTTAGATTTAATATCAACTAGAAGTTATATTCTAATTAGTAGTACTTTATATTCTGCTTGATTATTAGTATATGAGAAGTAGATTTTATGGATGAGAAAAGTTTTGGTTCCATTTAGTGCAATTATGACTACTCCAACACCAGTTGTCTTTTCTTTACTATACCTTCAAATCTCAATTCACATGGTTTTTTCTCACACAATTGAGAGCTAAATATTACTCATTCTCTTTTACTTTAATTAAGGGATAACTTACTAAAAAGTTAGCTAATGTCTAACCTTTTACGAATTTTTGAGGATGATATATCAAGTTGTTCTATAAGAGTCATAAGTCATTTTCCAATATTTCCTGAGAGGATTGGCTTATTCAATATGTAATACATTAAATCAGTTTATAAAATCTTACAATCTTTATTTTGAAAAAACTAATGCCTTAATTTTAAACAAGTGAATTACATCACTAGGCATAATTTAACGATGGGTAAATACTTCTTTTCTATTGGCGTAGGAATTTTGCTAAGATAATAAATATCTTGTTCATGACCAGTCTCATTATATTGGGGCAATAAACATCCAACAGATTCTTCCTTAGCATAAATATACAACTTTGATAGAATTCCTTTTCTAGGTGCATCAATATTAAGGGTTTGGTTAAGTATTCCTTGTTCTATCGAATGTTGCCTGATGCCTTTCCTCTTAATAAAATTCTTTTTAATTCTTTAACCTTAATAAGTTTGAGAATTCTTTTCTTTGTCCTGCTAGATTAGTAATGAATTTTCTCACGTAGTTCACCTGGCCTAAAAAGCTTTGAAGCTCCTTCTTATTATAAGGTAATTTTACTTTGAGAATGACTTTTTTACTTTATTCTTATCCAATCCAATTCCTATCTTATGAACTAAAAACCCTATAAAGTTCCCTACTTTCACTTTGAAACACATTTCAGGGGATTCAACTTCAATTTGTTCCTTACTATTTTACGAAAGGTTTTTGGTAAATCCTCAGTATGATATATACCTTTTTTTTTACTTCTCAACAGTGTCATCTATGTAAAGCTCTAACGTATTCCCTATCAAATCATGAAAAATGGCATTCATGGCCTTCTGATATATGGCTGTAACATTCTTTAAACCAAAAGGCATTAAAACCCAGTTGAATGTACCTATTGACTCTAGACATCTAAAATTGTATTATAAATATGATTTTTGACTGTAAAAATTTGGTTATAATAAATAAGTCCATAAAAGAGGATAAAGAATGTTTAGTCATTGTATCTTTAAGGAATTTACTATTGGCATCATGTATATATCATTAAGGGTAGTTTCATTTAAATTTTTGAAGTCTAACAAATTCTTTTTCTTTTGTTCTTCTTAACTATATGCATAATGTTATACAACCACTCCATATATCTGGCTAATATAATAAAACTAATCTTATATAATTTATCAGCTTCTTGTTTAAATTTCAACTCAAGTTCTTTTAACCATCACATAGGAGGTTGACGATGACAGTGGAATTTTAGTCTTATTGAAAGTTTGTGTTATACCAATGTTCGACTCAATTCTGTCATCTCAGTATAGTCCCAAGTGGAACAGTCTTCAAATTCTTTCAAGAGTTCCACTAGTTCCAACTTTATCTTTGAATCTAAGTTTTTATTAATCAAGATTTTGTGAAATTATCCTATATTGCCCAAATTCGTTTATTCTAACAATTCTTAATTTTAACGCCTACAATCATCAAACTTCTCACAAGCAAATTTCAACTTTTAAACATTATTTTTAACTATTTGTGGTTCCTTATCTTCTTCAAAAACCAGTTCTATGTTATCATACCCATTCATTTTTTAGAACCCTCTAAGATCTATTACGTTTGATATTTGATCTCTACGGTTGCAGCTACTGGCATTTCTTTTCATGAGAATTCAGTCATCATGTTCCTCTATAATATAAACCTTCACCGGCCTAGGAACAAGCATAATGGTATATGTCCTACCTCTATTTTTATATTTTCTTGTCCTTCCTTACTTCAAGATGACTTCTAAATGTGCACCAACTTTATATGATCCCTATAAAATTTTACCTCCATTGCATCAAATTTAGTACGGAATGGATGCGAATAAGCCCAAACAATTCTTACTTCATCTCCTGTCCATAAAAGTAAAAGTTGATAGAGAAACTATAGAATGCAATAATTTGAGTGGATCTAATTTTGCCCTAAGAAGACTTGGTAGCTAATATGGGTTTCAACAATAATAGATGTAGTTTGTAGCATCCCACTCCCGCAAGATCCGAACCCGATATCGATAGTGATATCCGAGCCCGTGCCTCACGAGGGTGGTATGCTAGAGCAGTCGAAACAG
>JANZLF010140904.1:0-11639 GCA_026546835.1 Erythroxylum foetidum | reverse complement strand
TAAATTGGTTGAAAGACGGATTCGGGAGGCGCGATCGGGCTCGCACGTCGCGACGTGCACATGCACGAATTTGCGCACGTCGCGACGAGGGCGAGAAGCACGTCACGACGAGGGCGTGAAGCACGTCACGACAAGGGCGAGAAGCACTTCGCGATGAGGGCAAGCGTTTGGATTTCGTCGCGGCGAGCTTCTTCACGTCACGGCGAGCTACTGTTCCCAAAAAGTCATATTTTGGTTTTTAAGAGATAACTTTTTATACCGTTATTCAAATGAGATAATTTTTGATTTGTTATGAACTAGAGATAAGGGTTTATACGTTGATGAAAAAGGGGAGTGTTGAAATAGTCTGTTAAAGTTCTCAAATTTGGATGGAAGTTTAATGTAAAGTATGGTTTAGGCATAAAGATAGTTATGTTGGGCAATAATTTTCAGATCTCTGAAACAAATTGTATAATTTGAGAGTCAATTGAGTTCTGTTTTTCTGGAAAGTTAAACGGGAATTGTTGACATGGTTAGTGTCGAGAATGTCACGAAAGTGCATCGTATTTATCATTAGATTGCTACATGTGCTTATTGCTGAAATGTACTATGTGTTAAAAATATATGTTTTGAATTATGATAGAGGCACTTTTGGAAAGTCAGCCTTAGACATTTTAGAGACTTCCAGGCGTTGGCGCAGAAGCCAGGTGAGTGACCTAGACGGTTATCAAAGTATTTAATGTTATAATTCAGTGATTTAAATTTTTTGAAGTGTAATGATGAGATAGTGTTGAATGTGAACTGCGGATAGAAGGTCCGGAGTATTGAAGTGATAGTATACAGAAATGTTATGAGAAAGTGAAAGTGTAAGTGTGTTTGTGAAGTGAAAATCTGGAATAGATTAGAAATGATTGTAATATACTGATCAGAGCGAAAAGCTCAATGATTGATGAGTTAGTGTATACCCAGAGGGCTCTCCTACCTCTAAGACGCGTGGGAAGTAATGCATACCCAGAGGGCTCTCCTACCCCTAAGACGCGTTCAATGATTAATGAGCCCTTGACGGGACAGTTTCAGAGCGAAAAGCTCAACGATTGATGAGTTAGTGCATACCCAGAGGGCTCTCCTACCTCTAAGATGCGTGGGAAGTAGTGCATACCCAGAGGGCTCTCCTACCCCTAAGACGCGTTTAATGATTAATGAGCCCTTGATGGGACAGTTTTAGAGCGAAAAGCTCAACGATTGATGAGTTAGTACATACCCAGAGGGCTCTCCTACCTCTAAGACGCGTGGGAAATAGTGCATACCCAGAGAGCTCTCCTACCCCTAATGTAACATCCCATCACTGATGGGAGGGATATTTTGGTAACTTGGGATGGGTTAGGATTTGGTATTTGCATATTATTGATTGATCATTCTTTTGGCCTCTAATTTTAGAGGAATGAGTCATTTTGCACATGCATTTATAGGTACATGCATTCATGGCATTTTCCGACATTTAATTATGAACATGATATGATTGGTGAATTTTTGAGATAAGTATAGTTGATTGCGATTTGTTTGAGAATTTTCAGAATAATTGGGTTTGAATAGTTGAATCAGAATGTCTTTAGAGTGTTTGTCAGTTGATAGCGACTTATAGGAAATTTTTCTGGAAAATTTGGGAGCAAATGTCCAGACCGAAATTTTTCGAGTGATAGACTGGTTGACTAAATGATACTGAAATAAATATCCAATGGTAATGGGAAAAAAATAGATACTTGATTTTAGGAATAAAAATGATGAGCCATTGGAATTTAGAAACAGCTTAGACCGTAAATGAGTTTTTGAAAAGAGTTAGAGTTTTAAAAGAGTGTTTGAAGGGAAGAGAGTAACCCTTTAAATACCTTAGGCTTTAAATTTGGCCTCAAACTCATTTCCTCCATCCTAGGGTTTTTCTTCTTCCTTTTCCCTTGGTGATTTTCAACCACCCTTCGCGATCCTTGCTTGCTTGCTTCTCCTTGTGCAAAGACAAGTCTAAACCTTAAGGAAGAAGAGGATTGTTGTGGCTTTGGGTGAGAACCGTGAGTGTAAGGGTTTGGAGAAGATTTTCGGAGATTTGAAGATTTAAGGCTTGATTGGTAAGTAAATTGGTATTATGTTTTTTTTTATTATTGTTGAAATGCATTTATGGTGTTTAATATGAAAGATTGTGGTAGTCGAGAGTGAGTTAGGGTTGATTTTAGAGAGAGATTGGGAGAATATCTGTCGGAGGAGACGGAGGAGCCCCGCACGTCGCAACGTCTGAGAGGGGCCTCGTCGCGATGAGTAAATAGGTACTCGCTGCGATGAGTGGTTAAATCCTCATCGCGACGAGCATGGTGAGACGTCGCGGTGATCCCGTCGATCCTCGCCGCGACAAGCGTATTGGACGTCGCAGCGAGCGACCCCTTTGAAGCCGCGACGAGCTCCATTTTTCTGAAGTGAAGTATTTTAATTTTTGGGGCATAACTAATAGTGTAGACCTCCAATTGAGGTGATTCTTGATTTGTTATGAACTAGAGAACGATTTCTACAATTGAGGTAAAGAACAAAAGTTTGAATTTAAATTAGTAAGATCGTAATTATTGAAAGAAAGTCGAATTTGGTTTCCTATTGCAACCTAAGGATTTTATTATGATATTGGAGTATAATTTGGGGTCTTCAATGGGTGAATTTGACCAAATGAGTAGGTTTTCTTGGGATTATTCTAGGGTGCATGATATGGTGGATTGAACTAAATTTTGAGAAAGGAAACAATGTGGAATTTCCATGATATGATACTGAAATCAAATGGTTCATAATTGAGCAATTGGGTGAAAAGTTAGATTCTGTCATAAGAATAAGGGTATTGTCTCAATGTATTAGTGTTCATAAAATGAAAAGTGAGTTTTGAGGCAAAGATAGTGATATTGGGATAGCGTCGGGAACGTCATGAACATGCATTGTACATCTTTTAATAAAGACATGTGCATCATTGAATTGTTCTTATTTTTACATCTAGTAATGGGAAATTATCTGACTATTATAGAGGCATCATTGGATCGTCATTCCACGGATATTGCTGGGACTTCCAGGAAGTAGCTCGGAAGTTACAGGTAAGTAACCTAGTTGGTTCCTCAATTTTTGATTGTTAAATGCTCTGTAAAATATCTGCGAATGTGAATTGTATGATCATGTGAATGATTAGGATCGATACGTTTACTTTTGGTAAATCGGATTTGACTGCTACGTGATTTTGAAGAATAGCGATGAATAGGTTGTAATGGCAATGTAACTGTGAATTATTGGGCATTTTGCATTTCATACACAAATGCATGAACAGATAATGATAGTTGTGACCTAAGTTGCCACTGATACTGAAAAGAGCCTCGAGCTCGAAGGGAGTTAGTGCATACCCAGAGGGCTCTCCTACTCCTTAGACACGTCTATTGAATACTGTTCACTGTTTAAGCGCTCGGTCACAACACTGTAATAAAATGTGAAAGAGTCACATATGCATTGCATACACATTGTGATGGATTGAATACAGTGAATGTGAAATAGTCAAGAGTGTATGATACAATTGTGATAACTAATTTGCGAGATTTCTGAGTGTTGTGATTGCATGAGAATTTGTAAATTGCTATATGGTATTCTGATTGTGTTCTTGTGATATGCTGTATGCTATTTGCATAATGCATGAATTGAGTGAACCATCGATGATGATTTCTCATTGAGTTCGCATACTCACCCAAAATTTGCATCTATTTTTCAGGATCGATAGAATAAACTCCTAGCTCTAGAGATAGACTTTTCATGCCGTGTGGATCTAGTTGGCAAGAGAAGTTATGACACACAGGTCGGTCAGCTGGGATGTGGATGACCTAGTATAGACTTTTGTATCAGTTTCCTTTTTGGAGTAATGTATTTAGACAGTGAAAAACTGATGGATTTATATATAATTTTGTTTGATGATTTAAAATGAGAAAGCATCTTGGTGTTAAAATATAGTAATTTTTATATTGCGGTTCTATTATATTGATGCCATGAGAGTACTATAGTGACTGACTGCTAGTAGCTCTCCTTTATTGTGGGATATGCATTGGAATGACCCACGGGCATCCCGGTGCGTATCCTACAGTAAGGGGGCGCTACAATGTGACATAAGTATTCCATATTGGAGCAACCAAAGAAATAATTCTTCTTGTTAGAAAACAATTGATGTTCTCTCAATTTTTCTAAAATTGTACTCAAATGTCGTAATGATCTTCTCTAGTTCGATTATATAGAAAGATATCATAAAAAAAGACTAGCATAAACTTCCTCAGAATTCATAAAATTTTAAAAGATTAATGAAGCATTTGTGAGGCCAAAAGGCATCACTAGAAATTCCTAATTCCCTTCATGTATTCAAAACATAGTCTTCTCCATATTTGGCTTATGCATTCATGCTTTCCAATGTCTTGACCTCAAATTGACTTTGGAAAATAAAGTAGATATTTCTTACTCGACAAAAAGCTCTTCCACTATATGTATAAGGAATTTATATTTAATAATGGCCCAGTTAAATGCCTTGTAACCTACTCACTTCCTCTATATATTGTCTCTTTTCTTTATAAACACCACAGGGCTTATATAAGGGATATGACTCCTCATTATTACTAATAAATCTAGCATCTCCTTCACCAATCTTTTCAATCACATCTTTTTGAAGGCTTGCTTACTAGTAAGGCCAATAGTTTATGGGTTGCATTCCCTTCTTCAAATCTATTCGATGATTAGAGTCTTAAGGTAGAGGTAGAGATTTTGATTCCTCAAAAACTGATTAAATTCTTCTAACAATAGCTCAAGCTCTACCCACAAACATTCATTTGTCTTATTACGGAACCCTTGCATAATAAGTAACTCAAGTAATGCAATCATCCTAGTATGTTCTACATGTTATGGTTTAATTAATAACTTATAAAGTTGAGTCAAATTAACCATTTCCAGATGCACCCCCCCTCCACCCCGCCCCTCCTAATTCATACTCTTGTAGTAAGTATTCTTGACATCAAAGTCTGAAGGTCAAGTGCAAATTCTAAAAGTTCTAGAGTATATCTATTAGGGTGGATAACCACTATGTTCTTAAATTAAATAATAATAATCTAGGGGAAGGACATATACATCTACCCCAATCTTGTCCTTGCGTCTTCTATATAAATTCTTCATATATTGCATTACAATAAATCTTTTGGTCATTGGCCACTATATCTTTGAGAGCCTTTATCTCTTGTAGTGTACAATTAAGCATTTGATCTATTTGCTCACTCAAGAAGCTATAGGTGCTTGCCAAATCAATTAACATATAAAACTTCTTTCTGTCATAGTGACCCTCAATTCTCATATTTTACACCCCTACTTTTAAGCACATGAAGATAACTCAACGCCTTGGAATTTCATAAAATTCCTTTCACAATCTACAAGTTATTTTATGTCCTTGTTATGTGTGTTGAATTGTAACATAAATATCTAACATTTCTTACACTTATGCACTGGGACATTCTTCTCTTCTCACTAAAAACAAAGCCTTTGGTTCTTCTTTCATTGATCTCTTTGGAAGTAATGGAATGAGGTTGGTTTAGGTATGGTATTTTTTTGGGATTTATTGGCTTAATGTTTCGAGTGGGCATGATGCTAAATATTTGAGGTTTTTTAATTTGTGTTTGGGTTTTAGGGAAGGAACTGTGAGGAGTGGAAGTAGTAGATCCAGTGGATGGTTGGCTAAGTAAATGTTTTGGTTTAATTAAAGAGAACATATGGGGTGTAGTGGTAGTAGGGTTATGCTTTGATAAAGAGTATCCACCTGTAGCTCCTGCAATCAAGCTAAAGAATAGGCCTTAACCAAATTTTTAGCCCTAAACATGTGCAGTTCCATTTAAATCTCATCAATAAACCAAAAAAGAACAAACTAAGTGCATTACTCTAAGTAATATTGGCTATAAGGTAAAGATCATCAAAAGCATCAATATAATCTTACAAGGCACCTTGTTGTTTCAAGTTTCTTAACTCTAAGTGGATCCTCATTTGTCAAATAATATGTAGTTATCCTAGTCATTATAAGTTTGTTCTTCTCTGATCTTAACATACCCTAAGTAATATTATAATGTTTCCCTCATAACTATACAACTACCTTCCTATTTTGATGCTCATGAAGTGTACCTTCCACATTGAAATAGCTCTGGATCTGCAAAAACCAACTATTGAAATCTTTCCCTTCATATTTGGAAGCTTCATATGATAAGACTATTGATAGCTAGATAGTGGAAAGGTACTGGTGGTACACATACAGTTAGCTTCATTAGGAGGATTCTCTTACTATTTGGATAGCATAACCTCTCGATACTATAGGCTTAATTATCCCAAGAGATTTTTTAGTTTGGCTTCAGCTTGATTAATTCTCCCCTTTTGTTGCTATTTTGCCTCTTTGACCATAATTGCAATTTCTCTCTTGAACTCCTACAGTCAGGTTTCATCTGTCATGGATCTATTACTCTCATACTAGTTAGTACATTTTGGAATTGCAATTTAAAAATAGAGAGAAGAGAAGATAAAATAAAAGGAAGGGTTGGAAATAATTGAATAGAGAAAAGAATAAAGAAAGAAGATTGAGTCCATCAACGTCCATAGACAATAACAAATTTTAGCTTAATCTCGTAGTTTTCACTTTGTCATGTTATATCCAACTACTGTTAAAAAATTTCAAAATAATAAATTCAAATAACAATTCTCTAATTATTCTTTAGTAACCTTTTTAACTCCTTTTGAGGTGCCAACATTTTCTAACTTGTCTTGGTTATTATTCAATGCAATACGCAACCATTTCATGTTAGTAACCCAAGTGTTTAGATGGTAGCTAAGACCATGAATACATGTTCTCTCAACTAAAACAAGTGAAAAATGAACAAAAATAAAAAAAATGAACAGCTTAGAGAGCTGAGATCTTTATAAACCATAGAGTTTCCCAAGCATTCCAACTTCATTGAAAATGTAGCAATATGTTTTTACAGTTGCAAGCTCTTTCAACGTACCTAATTTCTCACTCGACGTTGATTTATAAGGAGTTTTTAGATTAGGAAACACTGTTTGTTAAGAGTTCTGATAAAATATATTGTACCATTGATTCTTGTCTAGTCTACTATATAACACTCCATCAAGAACCCACTGATATAGAGGTTATATTTGTATAAATATAGATTGGAAGGTGGCAGTGAAATAATTCTTATTGGTTTTTGGACTAGAACAATAATATAAAACTAAAAAAATATTCATATACTTTCATTATTAGAAAGGAGGAGGCCAAGTTCTATAGGGTTAATAAAGTTTAGCAATGAGAATATTTCTTCTCACTTAATATTTTACCACCATTTGATCCTTATGACTTTAACCTTTATGTATGCTCAAATACCCTTTGATTTGTTCTAGTTCTGGTATGCTATAATATCTTTCAAATGCTTCTCCAATAACATAAGAGACGAAACAATTATAACCAATCCATCCCTCCTTTCAAAATAAGAGTGAAGGATTGAACTGTGATCATGTTTCTACTCTATCCCTTAAATACAAAAAGGAATTGCTTAGAATTTACACTTGTATAGATTTATAGAAGCCAACATAAAGCATATATTACTCTTTCCACTGTCATCAAAAAACTTCAAAAAGTTAAGATTGGCTATAGATTATCTAAATATGGTTGGTTTAACTCGAATGAAATCTCTTGTCAAAGACGGCTATATTGCATATAACTGGATTTGCTTGACTTAAATGCATAATTTACCTCATATTTCAAACAAGCAGAGATTATTCTGGACTTATTTAATGTTAATCTAACAAAAAAAGTCAGATTATGAAACTTTTATGAAATTAAGAAAGGACAGACTATATAAAATTTTAACTGGACCTTTAAAAACTATCTTTTCTATTATAATATAATTTATAGTCCATTTCGTTTACTGCTGCGTCATCCCCAAAGAAAGGTGTTGTAAAATATAAATTATCATAAAGGAAAGACTAAAAAGAACAAAAAAGAATGATAGAAAAGAGCTTAATTGTTAACGGTCATTCATAATCAATCTTATCATAAATATTTTAAAAAATAATTTAATAAAATAAAATATTATTTGTTTAATAAAATTGACCATAAATAACTTGGTTAAACCATGGAATATTTAGTATGGTGAAGACCTTTTTCCTTGTCTACCAAGCTTAATGCTACGCCTTTGATTAGAATTATTGTCATTTTTTGCCAATTAATTCAATTCAATTTAATTCTAAAAAACCATATAGTCCAGTCTAAAAATATCATAAGGAATGAACTTGCTCGCAAGATTCATGAGCTAATTCCTTACGAACCATACATGTACACAGGCATAATGTTGTCTCTATTAGTTTATGGCCTACATCTAATCGATTGGTTATAATTTAGGGACAAAAAATTCTTCTTAACATTCCTTAGCATCCAAGCATCTAGAAATAGTTACAAATGTGATAAGTCCCTAAAAGGAAAAAATATTTTAGTAAATGAAGGAAAAAGCTAGGGATAGTGAATATTGGAGCTGGATATTAGATAATGAAAGGAGAAGAACACTGGAGCATACAAGAACTTAAATTAAGCATTTAGATGAAAAATTTTACTCCCTAGACATCAAAAATTACTAAAAGAAAAAAAGTGCATAATTGGAAATGAAATTGGAGAGAAATGAAAATATATTACATATTTTCAATGCAAAATGGATAATGAATTGAAATGTTTAGGTTTGATTTAAATTATATATTTAAAAATTAACCAATTTAGATCATGGTGAATTGATTTGTTAAATTAAACCAAAATATTATTAATTATGTACAAAACTAAATTTATCTCTAACAAATCTAACTTCTAATTTAGATAATACTTTTAAATCAAGCATAACTTTCTAATGTAACGTCTAATTAAGATGATTCAATATGTTGTAAAAAGCTTAAAAGGAGCTCTAAAAATTTTGTTGTTTGAGTTTTTTTAAAGAAAAAGTAAATAACATACCTAGGATACAATTGTTTCCCAGAGCATGTCCTTAATAGAGCTATTTAGTTAAAGAACATGAATTCAAAACACAAGAGTTACAGATCTCTTTATAATCTTGTCATAGCATCTTGATCATCTCAATTAAAGTTTAAATGAGAAAGTTATATTCAATTTAACAAGCATTGTTGAATTGTCTAGAATTTTTTCTTTATAACGTGCTCATGCCCATAACTTATTCTCTTAAAAAAATCTTTCCATAAATGTACACGCCTTAAAAACTTATGTCATATTTTAATATTAATTCAAATTATAAGTTATATCTATGTTCATTATTCATCAAAACTGAAAAAAAATTATTTACTAAGTTAATTACTTTGACATAAAATTAAATTCTCTTACAAACACGATGACCTCCTCTTTATGTTCTTGATCCACCTTCAATGTTATTAATTTCCTTTTTAATCTTATTAATTTTCATTAATACAAAAATGTTAAAATGAGGAAACGAGACAAACCATATTTCTCAACATATCAGGGTTATAGTTACTGCATAAAGTCCTTAATTAATCATTTAACCTACAATAACAAATGGCACTTTGTATATTTTTGGCAAATGTGGTTTTATGTGCATCTAATATACATATGTTTCACACAATATTTTACTATTTTTAAGAAAATTACAGTTCTTAATTGACTTTATATTATGGTTTAATTAATTATGGACAAGTTGCTTAAGGAATGATGTTAGCTAAGGAATAGACATGACATGTTACAAAGGTAAAGGAGACAATGTCAAGTGGCAAAGAATAATCTAAAGGAAACATACACAGGCATGTCAAAGTTCGTGTTTCTCTTTAGAAAAGAAAAAGGTTTTAGAGAATTTCAACTATACTTTTTAAAGTGTGCATAACTTTCTCATTTGAGTTTTAATTAAGATAACTTAAGATTTCACCAAAAGATTCACAAGAGCTTTAGAAATTTTCTGTTACAGTATAGAGATAGTAAATCAATGTAAATAATTTATACTTGTCTCAAGGAGAAAACCTAATAGAGCTTTGAGCCCTTCCATCTCAATGATTATTGCTTGGAATGTCAGGGGCTTAAATTGCCCAAAAATGAACAAGTTATCTTTGATTATCTGCAAAGTAAGAAACAAACTATGTTAGCATTTTGGTAAAAAATTGAAAATTTAAGTAAGGGGCTTTGATTTTTTTAATAAAAAATTGCATCCAATCATTCATTTCATTATAATGGGAGAATTATAATAGCCTATGACCTAAATATTATCAAAGTTCTTCAACTTCAAAGCTCTAATCAGTATATTAACTTAAGGATTAACTTTACTTCGCTCTTGGGGGACATCTTGTCTATACTACTAATCAAACTTTTTAAGAAACCAACTTTGGAATGATTTGAAACTAATCTTCATATCTTATCAGATTACTTAGCTTGTAATAGGAGATTTTAATTGTACCCTTTATACTCAAGAATTTGAGGGCTCTACTCAATTGCTCAAGTATATTCATAAAGAGTTCAAGAATTACTTTTCTATTTAAATATTTAAAATACATTGGGAACACTTCTCCTAGAGCAATAATCAAGAAGGTCAATGGTTAATCATAAAGAATCTTGATAAAGACCTAACCAACTCCTTTTAGATGACCAATTTCTCTAATAGCTTTGGTTTTTTAAGCTTCTACTTCATATCTAACCATATCCTTATAGAAATTCAATTCTTACTTCAAAAAAAGAGTGTTAAAGCTATTTTCAGATTTTTCAATAATTTGGCTAACCTAGATGGATATGAGGAAGTAAGGAAAGGGTTAGTAATTTATACTGAAGGATATGAAGCTTATAAATTTATGAGAAAGTTGGTGCAAACCAAAGATCTTAAGAAGCTTCATAAAAAGGCATTTTAGTAGGGATATGGTATTCATAATTTATGAAGCAAGAAGTGATTCTCAAACAACATGGGAGGATCTTTAAACTAATCCTAGTAGAAAGGATATCAAGTTAGAAAGAAAATACACTCTTTATTAGAATATTTGATTAGCTATTGTCTATATTAAGTTCCCATGATCTACAGGCTTCCTTTATTGTTAGTTATGCTAGATTAATGGGATTGAGTTTTTTATACGTTGTATACATAATTAGAGGGATTTGATGTACATGTATATATATAGTCTTTGTTATACAGAATAAAATATATAAGAAAGGTTTGTTATCAATTTATTATGGTATCAGAGAATGATCTTTATTTCTAGCCTACAGAATCGTTGAGTCATTTTATCAAACACACTGCAGACCAGAACAATATCATTGCTGTCCAACTATTGTTGTCCAACAACGATATCACTACAGTCCAAAGTTTCTTTTTAATGGACACTCAACCTGCTGTTTTCTCGTCAAACACATCTTCTTCCATCATAGACTATGACATCTCCTCTCCTTACTTTCTCCATCATTCAGAAAATCCAGGAGCCATATTAGTCTCTCAAGTCCTAGATGGAGATAATTATTCCACATGAAGCAGGGCAATACTCATGGCTCTTGAAGCAAAACACAAGTTGGGATTCATCAATGGCACTTTAACCAAGCCGGCACCTGACTCATCAAA
>JANZLF010140858.1:0-11645 GCA_026546835.1 Erythroxylum foetidum | reverse complement strand
ATTTAAGACATGTGCAT
Organism: Erythroxylum foetidum; assembly: GCA_026546835.1. Lineage (NCBI taxonomy): Eukaryota > Viridiplantae > Streptophyta > Magnoliopsida > Malpighiales > Erythroxylaceae > Erythroxylum > Erythroxylum foetidum. The sequence continues at coordinate 11,628 of JANZLF010140858.1, read as the reverse complement.
TATTGAATTGTTTTGATTATGCATTTAGTAATTGAATAATTTTTGACTGTTATAGAGACGCCGTTGGAACGACGATTCCACGGATATTGCTGGGACTTCCAGGCTATAGCTCGAAAATACAGGTGAGTAACCTAGTTGGTTCCTCAATTTTCTATGTGTTTAATGTTATGCACTGATGCCATGTGGAGAAAACGGATGGATATGTGTGTTTGATTTTGATTGATTTCGGACCATGGGTGTCCGAAATATTGAGAACTTGACATTGAAGTGCTATTGTGTGTAAATGAACATGGATGCATAAATGAAATAAAGTGTAAATGTATATGATTGAAATACCGGACCGAAGGTCCGAAGGAATGGGAAATGACATTGGAATGTAATGACTGTAAATGGAAATTGAAGCATATGCATTCATGCATAAAGGCATGATCAGATAATGATAGTTGTGACCGGAGCAGCCAACGAATATCAGAGCTTTAAGCTCAACGCAACAGGGCCTCGAGCCCAACGTAAGAGCCACAGGCTCACTGTATCAGGGCTTCAAGCCCACCGAAATTTAGAGCCACAGGCTCACCGTTAATGAGCTCAGGCGCATGGTCACAACACCGAAATAAAATGAAAAGTGTCACATGTGCATTGTATATATGAATGATTAAATGTGGAATGTGTGAAAGGCGAAACGCCTTATATTTGTGAAATGATAATGCATGTGATATTCTGTGAATTGTATGTATATGCACGAGTTGAGTGAACTATCGATGATAGTTTCTCGCTGAGTTCGCAAATTCACCCAACATTGCAAATATTTTTTTCAGGACAGAGATAGTAGACTCCTAGCTCCAGAGAGAGAGAATTTTCCTGCTTGATCAATTTTGTTAGCAAGAGAAGTTATGGCTCAAAGGTTGGTCAGCTGGAACTTTTGGGGGATGACCTAGTTAGGAGTTGTTTTAGTTTCCTTTTGGATTTGTATAGACAGTAATCATGATAGTTGTACGCTTATGGTTTAAATGGAATGAAATGAGAAAGTATTTTGGTTTCAAAGTTTAGTGATTATTGTTATATTAATGCTTTCATTTTGATGCCATGTGAATTTTAGTTGGGTTCGTTCGTAGTGCACCCTTATCGTGAGTTATGTATCGGAAAGGCCCACGGGCGTCCCGGTGTGTACCCTACGATAAGGAGGCGCTACAACGTCGACGTATAGCCTTCTCCCGGCCGCCCGCTTGAGGCCACGAGATGGCATGATGTTTCTTTGTTTATGGGGGTGATTTACTCTTAATAGATTGATTGTGAATATGATAGAATGCATGAGAATGTGTGTATGTGTGTGAATCGAATTATGTATAGATGTTGGGGTCAGGTCTGAATTTTCGGGAGCTCGCCCGGCGAGCCAGTCCTTCGCCACGGCGTAGCCCGAGGGGCTACCTCGAGACGGGGAATCGGGACCTGGGCCCAACATTATTCGTCTTGCAAGATTACCCAAAGGTAAGGCAAAAGCGATCTCTTCAAGTTGAGATTTTTTGGCTTCCAAAAAACTTTAAATGATTTTTTAGATCATTTAGATGTGTTTATTTTCTTTCTTAGGTTCTGTGGATTTCAATTTGCATGTGCTCAGTATTGACTATTGTTCTTATTTTTTGAGACGGGTCGAGCTCCATGATGTTGTTGTCATTCACTCCCACGCATCAACGAAGAAGAGTAGACCAAATGGAGAGAAGCTTTGTAGTCGATTTCAGTCCCATTGAGGAGTTCAGTCCCAAAGTCGGCTTGGTTTATATTATTGTCAGGTATCTCCGATGCAGGCAAGAATAGATATGAGTGAGCTTGATGAAGATTTTGATGGTTTTCTTCAACCTCATGTATGGATTTTATACAACCATCAAATTTTAAAATCTTTTTTGCATTACAATACATATCATCTGTTATGAGCTTACTTTTGTCTTCTCACATGTTAAATTATAATGAATCAATAATTTGACAGGAAATGGGGGTGTATATTTGAGGCCTCATCCCTAATAACTACGAGATATACTTGCTGCATTTGTTCAAATGTATTGCCGCATTGCTGCACACAAATTGGACTTGATTGGCGTTTATAGTTGGTGATATAGCCCTTTCGAGGCATTGTTGGAGAAGGTAGAGCAGATCATTAATTGTTCGAGACCAAATCAAGGTGGAGATTTGTTGCATGCTTTGGCCCCTCCAATAAGTCCAAAATTGTTGCCTATTGGTTGCATGCTTTAGCCTCCTCCACTAAGTCAAAAATAGATGGCTACCGTTTAGAATTTATCATAGATACTTTTTTTTTATACGCATGACATTGTTGTCAATTGCTGAGATTGCGCACAAATTAAAGAAATTTTGGACATAAGTTTGGGACTTCAGCTATAAATCGAAGGCACGGTTTGAGACATAAACACACCATTCCTTCCTTTTCTTCAGTCACCAAAACAGTACAAATCCTTTCATCTTTTCTTCAGTTATTTTCTATATATTTGATGTGTTTTAAAAGCCTTTAATTCCAGTTTTTGTACTTGTATACATTCTCCACATATTAGTAAAATTGATCACCCTCCAATCGTGGACGTAGGTCACATTGACCGAATCAGGTAAATCTTTGTATTATGTCTCATTTTGTTTTGCCTACATTTTTTTTGTTACTATTTTTTTGGGCTATTAAATTCAACCGAAAAAATAGTAACTAAAATAAATATAGGTAAAACAAAATGGGACAGAACACATTACATGGTTCGGTCAATGTGACTTATGTCTACGGCTGGAGAGTGAGCAATTTTACTAGTATGTGGATATTGTATACAAGTACAAAATTGGAACTAAAGGCTTTTAAAACTCATCAAATATACAGAAAATAACTGAAGAAAAGATGAGAGGATTTGTGCTGTTTTGGTGACTGAAGGAGAGGAAGGAATGGTGTATCTATGTCTCAAATCTGCCTTCTATTTATAGCTCAAATCCCAAGCTTCTGTCCAAAATTTCTTCAATCTGTTCGCAATCTCAGCAATTGACAAAAATGTAATGTGCACAAAGAAAATAATGTATCTATGAAAAATTCTAAACGATGACTATCTATTTTTGACTTAATGGAGGAGGTCAAAGCATGCAACCAATAGCCAACAATTTTGGACTTATTGGAGGGGTCAAGGGATGCAACAAATCTCCACTGACTTGGTCTTGAACAATTAGTGATCTCCTCCACCTTCTCCGACAATGCCCCAAAAAGGGCTATATCACCAACTATAAACGCCAATCAAGTCCAAACACTGCTTGAACTTGTAAACAGGAAGAACCTTCGTAAACATATCAGCAGGATTGTCCTTAGTGTTGATCTTCTGAATAAGAACCTTCTTCTCTGAAATAGTATCCCGATGAAATGATACTTCATATCAATATGCTTCGTCCTCTCATGATATATTTGGTCTTTCATCAAATGAATAGTACTCTGATTGTCACAATAAACAGTAGTAACCTCTTGACGAATGGATAACTCGCCAAATAAACCTCTCAACTATAACACTTCTTTGATAGCCTCAGTAACTGCCATATATTCTGCTTCTGTAGTAGATAAAGCCACTACATGTTGTAGAGTAGCTTTTCAGCTAACGACACAACCTCCAATGCAAAATACATAACCTGTCAGAGACTTGCGTCTGTCGAGATCACTGGCATAATCTGAATCTACAAAACCAAACAAAATTTTGCTAGTTTTACCAAACTCCAAACAAAAGTTTAAAGTGCCCTTTAAGTATCTGAGAATCCATTTCACCGCCTGCTAATGTTCTTTGCTAGGATTGGCCATATATTTGCTAATGACATTAACATCTTGTGAAACATCTGAACGAGTACATACCATTGCATACATAATACTACCGATGGTACTAGAATACGGAACTCATGTCATATAATCTTCCTCTTCCTGTGACTGCGGTGATTGAGCAATAGATAGTCTAAAATGACTAGCAAGAGGAGTACTAACAACTTTAGCATCTCTTATGCCAAATCTCTCCAACACTTTATTGAAATAATTCTCCTGGGTCAAGAATAATTTACCAACTTCTCAATCACGTCTTATCTCTATGTCAAGAATTTTCTTTGATGCTCCCAAATCTTTCATCTCAAATTCACCATACAATAAGGCCTTCAAATGGTGAATATTTATGACATTCTTGGCAACAATGAGTATATCATCAACATATAACAATAAATAGATGACTGAGTCATCATCTAACTTCTAAAAGTAAACACAACTATCATACATGCTCTTGGAGAAATCATGACCCAACATAAATGAATCAAACCTCTTGTTCTACTGTCTTGGGGACTGCTTCACTCCGTATAAGGATTTCTTCAACAAACACACCTGGTCTTCCTTTCCTACAACTTCAAAACCTTCAGGTTGTTTCATATAAATTTGCTCATCTAATTCGCCATGCAGGAATGCTGTCTTGACATCAAGTTGTTCTAATTTTAAACTAAACATGGCAACCAATGCAAGTAATATACGGAATCATGTTTCACCATTGGTGAGAAAACATCATTAAAATCAACAACTTGTACCTGACTGTAGCCCTTTGTAACTAAACGTGCTTTATACCTAGCATTTTCAATACCTGAAGTACTTTCTTTTCTTTTAAAGACCCATTTGCAGCCAACAATTTTCTTACCCATTCTCGATTTCACGAGAACCCAAGTATCATTCTTGTGCAAAGATTCCATTTCTTCATGCATGGCCAACACCCACTTATCAGCATCAACATTTGAAACTGCATCTGTATATGTGGAAGGTTTAATGTCTCCACCTGTTTCCTGTGTCACTGATAAAGCATATGCAACTAAATTTGCATATCACTGTGGTGGTCGAATCTCTCGTCTTGGTCTGCCTTTGGCTATGGAATGTTCTCTTTCTACTGTTCATTTTTAACATGATCAGGATCTGGTTCATTGGCTTGATCTGTCTGATGTGTAGAAGACATCTGTGAAGGACCTGAACTACCAATCTCTAACTCTACTTGTTTCTGTGTACTATCCTCTTTTTCTAAATTACAAGGATTACAAGACTCATTTCTAGGATACAACATAAAAGACTTATCAAATGTAACATCCCTACTAATTACAAATTTATTTGACTTGGGATCAGGACACCACAAACGATATCCTTTCACCCCTGAAGCATAACCAAGGAAAATACATTTCTTAGCCCTAGGCTCTAACTTTCCCTTATTTACATGCATATATGCTGGACACCCAAATATTCTTAAATTAGAGTAATCAGCAGGAGTACCTAATCAAACTTCCTCCGGAGTCTTGAAATTAAGAGGAGCACAAGGACAACAGTTGACGATGTAGCAAGCTGTAGCAATAGCTTCTGCCCAAAAATCAAGTGTCAACCCTGCATTAGAGATCATACAACGAGCCTTTTCCAAAAGAGTCCAATTCATGGGCTAGGCAACTCCATTTTGTTGCAAAGTCATTTTGACAGTGTGATGCCGAGCAATTCCTTCATTCTTGCAAAATTCATTGAATTCACCACCACAAAATTTCAAACTATTATTTATCCGTAGCCACTTAACATGTTTTCCTGTCTGCTTTTCAATCAAAACTTTCCATTGCTTAAAGGTTCAAAAAAACATCATTTTTATGTTTCAAGAAATACACCCAAATCTTCCTTAAATAATCATCAATAAAAGTCAACATATACCTGGCACTACCTTTAGATGGAACACGAGAGGGCCTCCAAAGATCATAATGAATATAATCCAAAGTATCTTTAGTTTTGTGAATAGCTGGAGAACTGAAACTGACTCGTTTATGCTTCCCAAAGATACAATGCTCACAAAAGTCTATCTTACCAGTACTCTGACCACAAAGAGGCCTCCCTTGCTTAACAACGTTAAACCTTTCTCACCCATGTGTCCAAACGCATGTGCCATAATTTGGTAATGTCACCATTAGTAGAGACTACCACAACACTTGTTATTGTAGATCCCTGCAAAGCATATAAACTACCAGACCTACAAGCTTTAATCAATACAAGGCTACCTTTAAAAATTTTCATAACTCCACCTTCAGCTAATAACTTGCACCCTTGAGAATCAAGGGTGCCCAAAGAGATGAGATTTATCTTCAAATCAGGAACGTGTCTAACGTCAGCGAGTGTTCTAATGATACCATCATACATTTTGATTCGGATTGTACCTTTACCAATAACTTTACAGGCAACATTATTACCTATCAAAACAATTCCACTATTCAATAACTCATAAGTAGAAAAACACTCCCTATCAGGACTCATGTGGTAAGAACAACCCAAATCTAAAATCCACTCCTTATTAGACCTAACTTTATCCTTTGTGGCTACAAAGATAATTCTCTTATTCTCATCTGTCGGTACACTAACCTTAGCAGTGTTATTGTTATTTTGCTCAATTTTATTTTTCTTCTTATATTTCAATTTATAACAATCATCCTTTATATACCCCTTTTTCTTGCAATAATTACAAATTGTATTTCTATGTCTAGATTTTGACCTGCCTTTGGATCTACTTCTTTCAAAATCTCTATTTTCAGATCTACCCCATATGAATGGTCCCTCTGCCTGACTTCCGCTAGTCTTCCCAGTGATGTCTCATCAATATGCTCTTTTGACTTTAACACATACTTAATATTATTATATGAGACTGACTCTTTCCCATAAATCATAGTATCACGAAAATATTTAAAGGAATGGAGAATGGAACATAACAATAATATGGCTTGATCTTCATCCTCAATTTTTACATCTACATTCTTCAAATCCAAAATAAGAGAATCAAATTTATCCAGATTTGAAAGAATAGATGTACCTTCTGTCATCCTCAATATGTACAACTTTTGTTTCAAATAAAGTCGATTTTTACCGTCTTCTTCATATACATAGCTTTCAATTTGTCCCACATACCTTTAGTTGTGCTTTCACTAGCAACCTCTTGCAAAACGTCATCAAAGAGATTCAATATGATGGCTGATCTAGCCTTTTTATCTAGATCCGTGAATTTATCTGACGCCATATATGCTGACTTTTTCTCCACTCCATCAAGTGCAATCTCACACCCATCTTGTATTAAAATGGCTTGCATCTTGAACTGCCACATATCGAAGTTAACGCTCTGGTCAAACTTTTCAATAGAGGTCTTCGTTATCATCATGATGGCTAAAAAACTGATATTCTGACTTTTTTACAGATTGGCCCCACACGTGAAACTGAAATAGCAGACCCCACAAAAGCACTGGATATGGGCCGCATAAGATAAATCGAGGCAGTGGGCCCTGTTTAGATTCACAATAAAAATCTAAGTTACTTTCAGATGTGAAGGTTCCACCTTAGTGGCAACCACAGAGCATACGGTAAATTAGACCGACAGGAGATGCTATGACACCGGTTTGTTAAGAAAAATGCCCTCGAATAAAAAATTGATTGAATTTAATAGCCCGAAAATAGCAACAAAATAAATATAGGCAAAACAAAATGGGACAGAACACAAATATTTACGTGGTTCGATCAATGTGATCTACGTCCATGGCCGGAGAGTGAACAATTTTACTAGTATGTGGAGAATGTATACAACTACAAAAAATGGAACTAAAGGCTTTTAAAACTCATCAAATATACAGAAAATAATTGAAGAAAAGATGAGAGGATTTGTGCTGTTTTGGTGACTGAAGGAGAGGACAGAATGATGTATCTTTGTCTTAAACCATGCCTTCTATTTATAGCTGAAATAACAAGCTTTTGTCCAAATTTTCTTCAATCTGTGTGCAATCTTAGCAATTGACAACAATGTCATGCACACAAAGGAAATAATGCATTTATGACAAATTCTAAACGGTGGCCATCTATTTTTGACTTAATGGAGGAGGTCAAAACATGCAACCAATAGCCAATAATTTTGGACTTATTGGAGGGGCCACGGCATGCAACAGTTTTCTTCAACCTCATGTATGGATTTTTATACAACCATCAAATTTTAAAATCTTTTCTGCATTACAATACATATAATCTATTGTGAGCTTACTTTTGGCTTCTCACATATTAAATTTTAATGAATCAATAATTTGACAGGAAATGGAGGCGTATATTCAAGGCCTCATCCCTAATTTAGCACAACTACGGGATATGCCTGCTACATTTGTTCAAATGTATTGCCACATTGCTGCACACAAATTCTTCTTCTTCTGTGATCCTCATAGGTGATGTTTGTAAGGCTATCTTTTAGTTGTAGCATCTTTAGTAACATCTCAGTCATCAGGTTTTGGTAATTGCATTTCAGTGCCTGAATCTCATTATATTCTTGAATAATAATGTGATGTTCAAAGGCTTTCCTTAGATATTTACCTGTTGTGCTTGTTAATGATACTGGTTTTGGGGTTTTAGGCTTCAAAAAGGGTACACTGGTTTTGGTAACAATAAAGAAACAATTAGAGCATTGAAGCACTTTTACTACGACGAGATGGCCATACTGTTGGCTTGTAGTGGCAAAATAATAAACATGATATAGTTAAGTTCAAAGTATAGTTTGCAACTGCTTTCATATATAATGATGCAGATTCTTGTAGTTTAAGGATTTAACATAGATTAACCTGGCCTTGAAATGCTTAAAAATGATGCATGAAGACAAAGAGATATGCTTGAGAAATAAATAACATAATATATCCTTTCTTTTTCCTTTATACTTTCGTCTTTTATGCATGTTGTGGGTTGTCATGTAATTTGTAAAACCAATTACTTAGAATATCAGTCTGCAACTTTTTGTTGTTAATGAGAAATTGCTACCTTTATCTCGCTATTATGCATCTTTGGTGGATGATCTTAATGATCTAAGACTATAATTAGATGGTTTGGTATCTGAGATCATTATCCTTCCAAGGTACTTTAGTTGTCAGAAGTACTGCAGCTTTGGGTATACTTGCAGGAAAGCTTCCATTAAGAAGGTGCTTCTTAGTAATTGCCTCCAGGAACTAATGGAATTACACCAGGTATCTATAGTTTGGTACTTTGTATGAACCTCTCAACACATAAACCATCCATGAAAAATAGATTTTCCCCCTATTATGGATTTTCTCAGTTCTATTTTATAGGTTGATTACAATGTTAAACATGTTAATATCTCAACAGCCAGTACTTTGCTTGCAACTAATTTGTTTGTTTTAACCATTATTGGTACTAAGAAAGTGAGGAAGAAGTCACGGATACTGAACAAGCTGAAAATTGGTTTTCTTTGACATCTGCGCAGCGCATATGTGGTGGATGTTTGATTACTAATATGTTTTTAAGCCGTTGTTTTGAAATATGTGTTTCACTTATATGTTAAGACTTCGTGATATGTTGTATCTGCTCTTTGTATGTCATTTTTTCTCCTTGACATGTAGAGTTTCCTTTCCAATTAGCACTCCTAACTTTGTTATTCACCATATCACAAAGCTTTACATGTTCTATTTGAAGGACTGGAGTTAGGATGGCCTCGAGCAATGCCATCTTAGGTGGTTGCTGGATAAACAATCATGGTGACATTAACACATCTTGATGTGGTATCCATGGTTTGAGAAGTTGCTGGCAGAGTGAAACAAGGTCCATTTTACTGTCTCCATTTCATTTCGCAAATGAATGTTAAGTGCTTCATGTAATAAATCTGAACTTAGATTCACATGCATAAAGAATTTGTTGGGATCATGGAAATAGTGAAATTGCAGATAATTTCATTTAATTGGTAACATTACATGGCATATCTAACTGAATTCTGATTCTTCTACAAATATGTTTCTTGAGCAAGCAAGAGCTTCCAGAATTCGCTGAAGGCACACTAACAGACATTTTTTTCGAAAGAGGTTGGAGGAAGTTTTGCTTTCCATGGCTTTATAAAAAGTTCATGTCTTATTGTATTAAATTCTTTGCTACTTTTTATTTCCTTGTATTGTAATATTGCTACAATGTCAACGGGAATTTCAGCCTAATTGATGCTCACATCTCTGTTTAGTTGGTGTAACCAGTAACTGATCCAACTTCGATGAAATTAGGTCATCGCAGTAGCTTCTGAGATTCAAACTAGATCATATCACTAGGGTATTTCTCACTATGTGAACTTGACAGGCTTCTTTCAATGCTTTGATTAGATTGCCTCATATGGACTTTTTTCAACATATTAACTCTTTTTGTCTACCCACGGTAGGAGATTATCTTTAGAAATTACTAAATAAGTGCATCCTCATTTGTCATCTGTGGTTATGGGGTCTTATTGGTGCAGTGCTTCAATTGTTGTTTCAGTAGTCTCATTTCATTTTGATGTTTTCAAATTACTATTTGATGAGTATGCCCGTCGTGGAAAGATTGGGGGAGGAAATGTTCGGGAGATGGACTTTGAGAGTTTCTTGGACTTTGTTCTTGCCTTAGAAAACAAGGACACTTCAAAAGGGTTGACATATTTATTTAAATGTCTTGATCTTCATGGAAGAGGATTTCTTACCACAGCTAATATCCACTCTCTTTTCAGGCACGTGTCATAGCTCAAATAAGCTGAATGTTTGTTTTAGATAATAACAAACATATGAATCTTGAGAGTGGTTTTACAAGTGTTTGAATTGCAAGCTTTAGGTATTTCAAATAAATTTCTCTCTTTTCTTTTTGAAACAGGGTTGTGCACCAAAAATGGATTGAGGGTGAAAATTACGAATTGTGCATTGAGGATGTAAGAGATGAAATTTGGGATATGGTGAAGCTAGCCGATCCCCTAAGGATTACACTTACTGATCTGGTTAGAATAGTTGCCAGCATGCTTGTAGGCGTGTGTGGATTCTGGGCTCATGAAAATAGAGAAAATCTTCTTCAAGAAGAGGAAGAATAAGAAGAAGAATGGGCTTATACTAACCAAACTGGTTTCTTTGGTTTTTGAAGAGGAAGAATCAGCAGAAGAGGAGTCTTGCACTAACCACACTGGTTTCTTAACTTTGGTTTTACTTGATGTGACTCAATAGGTCTCTTGCTGCGTGTCTATCATATATACATAAAGAGAATATGTTACACTGTATAGTGTTTGACATCTTTCCCTTCATTAAATTTAATCACATATATAAGGAATCATGCATACCTTCCTATCAAATAGGAGAACTATGGATAAATAAATTATTTAATGGTCATGAAAAATAATGTTTTAATACATTTAGGATGAATCAAAATATATTTCGTCAATTATGTATGGTTTTAGAAAACAATTATGATTTGAGACTTTCCGATATGATGTCCATTTTGAAGAAAGTCATTTTATTTGTGTATGTGCAGTGCTTCAATTGTTGTTTCAGTATTCTCATTTCATTATGATGTTTTCAAATTACTATTCGATGAGCATGCTCGTCGTGGAAAGATTGGGGGAGGAAATGCTCGGGAGATGGACTTTGAGAGTTTCTTGGACTTTGTTCTTGCCCTAGAAAAAAAGGACACTCCAAAAGGGTTGACATATTTATTTAAATGTCTTGATCTTCATGGAAGAGGATTTCTTACCACAGTTAATATCCACTCTCTTTTCAGGCACGTGTCATAGCTCAAATAAGCTGAATGTTTGTTTTAGATAATAACAAACATAT
>JANZLF010140841.1:0-11646 GCA_026546835.1 Erythroxylum foetidum | reverse complement strand
GTTAGGCAACGGGCGTATGACATCTGCTGGTTGAGGAAGCAGAGAAGTGGTCGGGATCAGTTCGCGTCTGTCTTAGTATTTCTATTCTTGGACTTTTGTATTACTGATTTGGACAAGTTGTAAAGTCAATTGACTGAAATAAATTGTAAATGTAAAAAGGGCCCCAAGGCCATTGAATTGTTGATATAAATGGTTTTCCGCATTAATGATAATATGTGTGCGTGGTGTTAAAAAAAATGTTATACTGAGTTTTCTACTGAGTGATGTAGCACGCCACCCTCGCGGGGCACGGACCTAGATATCACCGTCGATGTCGGGTTCGGGTCTTGCTGGAGTGGGGTGTTACAATAGAACTTATTTATATCAAAGTAGAATTTAGTTGTATAAGAAATGAGCTTAACTTATATCAAAATTGAACATATATCATAACACAAAACAAGTTAGACTGTTTAATCCTTTTTACAAATGTGGGTAAATGATTGGTATCACAGAATAAGCGAGACTTATGTCTCAGTATCAAAAGATACTATTGTGTCAAATATCAGGAGACACTGAAGTGTCCATATCAGGAGACACCAAAGTGTCTATATCAGGAGACACTTTAGTGTCATAGAAGCAGCTGCAGACCCTTCAAAGCATGCCTATTTACCCATGACTAGGACTTAACAGTTTTAAAACAATCCATTTCAGAATTCAGAATCATAAACAAATAATATAGTGTATAACATTTGTCTTTATTTCATTTATCATAAATTGAACATATTCACACCTTTTTTTTATCAAACTCAATATGCCTTATAAACATAAGCATTTTCATTAATATATCAATGAATCAATAAGTCATTACAATTTACATAACATCATATAAATTCCAAATTCGCAAACATTCATAACTAACACATTACTTCTGTTCAACAGAACCAAAATAATCCAAAACATGCTAAAGCATTCCTTACATGCATTTCCAAAAACTCAAGCAAACAAACATTACAATCTATTAGGAGTTATTTTATAAACAAAACATAATATACATCATACATAATGAACTTATCAAAATATATGCCATATATTATATTAAATCCATCCTATAGTAAGGTTATTACAAATCATTTATAGGATATTACAAACCTTATCCACAAATATACAAAATGTCTCATTACATTAAAATGCAACTTAAACTTAAGCACAACAAAGACTCAAACAAAAACAACTTCTAGAAATTAACACATTCTTCTTGGCCACTGCGATTGTCTTTGTCCCAGTTGTTAAACCTTCTTATCAAAACCTACACGGAGGTAAAACTACCATGCTAAGCATATAGTTTATTGGGGAATAACTGAACAAGATATAATATGGCAATTGTTTCTGACAGTCATCTAGCATTCACATGCACTACATCATTGTAAAATCACATACAACCTTTAATTGTTCAAATTAAAAAACAATCTCACATTATTTACATCAAAACAAAATATAACATATCATAATAAGATATACTTGCTTTAAAACAAAACTTACATATATCTAAATAGAATACCATAATATCAAAACAGAACTTGATTGTGTCATAATAGAACTTGATTATATCATAACAGAATTTAGTTATATCAGAACTAAGGTAAGCTTATATCAAAATTTAACATATATCAAAATAGAAAACAAGTTAGACTATTAATCCTTTTTATAAAAACAGGACCAGAACAAAAGGCACTATGATTTGTGTCTCATGAACAGGAGAGACTTATGTCTCAGTATCAAAAGACACTGTTGTGTCAAATATAAGGATACATCGAAGTGTCGATATTAGGAGATGCTGAAATGTCAGTATCAGCAGACACCATAGTGTCACAGAAGCAACCGCAGACCCTTCTAGGCATGCCTATTTACCCATGACTGGAGCTTAACAGTTTTAAAACAATCCATTTTAGAATTCATAATCACAAACAAATAATATAGTGTCTAACTTATATCTTTACTTCATTTATCTCAAATTGAACATATGCACACCTTTTTTTATCAAAATTAATATGCCTTATAAATATAAGCCTTTCCATCAATATATCAATGAATCATTAGGTCATTAAATATCACATAACATCATAGAAATTCCCAATTCACAAACATTCAAAACTAAAACATTACTCTTGTTTTTTTAAATCACATTAGCATTCATAGGTAAACTTCATTCCTTTAACAACTTATAAGTTTCAAAATTAGACACTTTGTTATCTAACAACACCATCCTTAAGATTATTACTTCAATATAAAATTCAAATCTTATTCAACCTTTAACCAACTCATTCGACATCAAACTAAGTTCATTTTACGCCTTAATGAAGTCCAATTAAACTAATCGTGGGAATAAGCCTTATAAATTCCACAATCGTGAGATAATTGAACTGAAGGTTCACTCATCCACAACCTCCACTTTGTTTCCAAAACTTAACTTCTTCACTTCCATTCAACACACCTTCACCAAAGCCCATCAATTTCACTTCAATTATATCTTATTCATGCTTCAATACCTCATCAAATTAATGTCAAAACCAAGTCAAAAATCATTCATAAGGTAGCTCACAATCCATTATATTTCATGCACAAAAATATAAACCAAAAGCCATTAACAACTATCATATTATAGACCTTAATTCATCATCAATTTAATACATATTCAATCCATTTCAAACATCATATAATTCATAACACAACATGCTATCAAGTTTATAATTCCTTTACATGACAAACCTCAAGTTCCTTCTTCAAAGAACCAAGTAACCCAACCCTTTATGCAACCAACACATTTCCAAAATTAAGGTAGATATAAGATAATGTTAACACTAAAATGATAAAAACATAGAAGGTAGTATAAAGTAGCTTTTTTGATGCAGTAACTTACAAAAATTCCAAGTAAAGATGATCCAAAACCAAGCAAAATTCCAGAATTTGAGAAGGAGTAAGAGTTTTGGTAGTGAATGAGAAAAGGGAAGGAAGAGTTACAGTAGAAACTAGCGAATGCATAAGGCCATTCCATGTGAAAGATGATTGATCTTGCTCTAAGGACACTGGTTACATAAGGACACAAGCCACATGTCCTCTCCCTAGCTAGCACATATGTTCTTTTATGAGGCTACCAAATGTCATAATTTAAATAGGTAACTTGTCACTTAATCAATGTTGGCAAATGTCAATGCATTAACTATGCCAAATGTCACTAACTCATTGGCTTAGTCATTCTAATTTTTCATGTAACAACTTGACTTGCCACTAGACAATTTTCTTAGTCCAAATGTACATTTTAATACCTCAATTATCTAATGATGTTAATTAACTCCAAATCACTAAGTATGATCCATTAAACCAAAATTCAAGTCATACAATTCTCAATCATCTCACATTTTTTTAACACATATCATACATGTACTTTCATGAACATGTAACATTCCAACTAGGATACAATTTAGGACCTTACACTTATAAAATACCAGATATATGCTCATTTTTTATAACAAACTTGAGGCACTTGTGAGACTTACCACCATAGAATTCTAACATTCAAATTTCTTGAATTTTAGTTTCTTATCTCTGACTCTCAAAGTTAGTTTTCCTTCATGCACATCAATTAGTTCTTTAAAAATGGCCGAGAAAGGCCATCTTAAAATCGAAGACATGTAAGCATCTGATTGATTCAAAACAAAACCCCCCTTATTTTCTAAACACTTTTTAATTACAAAATCTTTCCTTGTTTCACCTATATGGGATGAAAGGAACAACAAAATTTTTCATCACAAATTCCTTTCTATCGAGCATTTAAATACATCTCTAATGCAACTAATAAGAACTCATATCAACATCCATATGCATAACAATTTGGACTTGTAATATCTCAACACCACCTGGAAAGTGTAAACGCATTCTTATAATTGTAGCTCTTATGTGTTTTAATTATGTTTCAGTTGTAAACTTGTAATTTGGAAGTTGTTTGTATTGTTGCTACTTCTCCTAAAGTACCTTTTATGGCTTAATTTAATTCAAATTTTCTGTAAAAAAATCAAAATCAAAATCAAAGAAGGTATCCATAAAATAAAGAAACAAAGATATGTTATAAAGGCTTAATGTTGGACCCCAAACTTTTCTTGGAAATTATAAATTATAAAATGTAATGAATGAAAAGTATAAATGAATTTATGAGCATTTGATGAAATGAAAGACATTTGGGTTTCCTTGTGTTTTGCATATGTTTGATAAAAAGATGAGGTAGTATGATGTTGATCATGGCCTCATCCAATGAATAGAATGGTGTTTATTGTATTCCTTTCTTTTTGAGACAAATTTCTAGACTTATGTGGAATTGATTGGCTTCATTAGCTTTCTTAAGGATTATGGAGTATTTGCATAGCTTTAAAATGAGGTATTGTGTATTGTGTTTGGATGTGAAAATTGGAGAATGCGGATGATTGAACTGTTTGTGCAGGTGCTGTAAATTGTGTGGGTATTTGAAGAAATATGGATAGATGAAGTTTGGGGGAGGTGCTGTCAAAATGCCAATTATGGGCAGAAAGTTTGAGTGAGTTTTTGTCCCTCGTAGAGTTATAATTTGACCAAACAGTCTTCTTGAAGATCGTAGTTCAGGTTTTGATCTTTTCATTGATGTATAATATGTTATTTTTGATTATGAAAATTGGAAGATATGAAATTTTAAATTTTGGATGTGGTATAGGATGACAAATTTCTGGTAGAAACTTTGATTGAAATATTGACCTAGTTAAAGGTTGAAATTACTTTTAAGTTCTTCACGAAAGTTTTAGAATATGTTTTGATTTTTCCATTGATGTAAAGTATGGCATTTTTTGACAATGTAATGTGAAGTTATAACTTTTTAGAAGTTTATGTTACTGTTTGGGATGATCATTAGTAGACAGAAACTTTGAAGTGATTTTTGACTCCCTTAAAAGCCAAATTAATTTTTCTGTCCTTCATGAAAGTTGTAGGTTGCATTTTGATCTTTTCATTGATATAAAATATGACATTTTTGGACTTTGGAGTTGAAAGATAGAAATTTTAGAATTTGTGATACTGTTTTGGGATGACTAGTATGGGACAGAAACTTAGAGTGGGATTCTGACCCCTTTAGAGATGGAATTGGCTTTTGAGTTCTTCATGGAAGTTGTATAGCTTCCTTTTATCTTTCCATTAATACCAAATTTGTGAAATTTGAAGCCCTGGATTAAGAGTTATGAATTTTGAAAAATTCGTATATATATATATATATGAAAAGACCTCGCCCTCGCGCGCCCTCGCGAGCGTCCAATGTGACGCCGTTTGATATTTTTTTCTATTTTTAGTTATTTTCTCCTCCTAATCCGAACATCTCTTAATCTTTTATTTATATCTTTTCCGTCTGACATCCGATTGACTTGATTTTTAAAGCGTTAAATTCCTAAGACATCCCTTTATCTGTCCATGAAAAATTGTTGATTTTTGAGATTAAATTGAGGATTATTGATTTAATCAAATTGAGTTTGGAAATTTTCTGAACATGGTTCAGTATTTTAGTTAATTCTTCGTCTGTGGAGATCCAATTGAGTTGATTCTTGTTGCAAAATAAACTAGAGACATGGGGCTACAAGTCATATGAAGAAATTGAATTTCAATTCAGCCCTTAATATTTTCAATTTCTGAATTGAAGTTGGGTTTAGTGTTCAGTATTGGATTAGTAAAAGCTGAAAGTATTTTGACCCTAACTTTTGCTCTAGTCATCCAAATATGGTGATTCGTGATGTGGATTAAACTAGAGAAATATGGCTACAAATTTTTTGAATGACTCGAGTTTCAATTTAGTCTCTAAACTATCAATTTTTGGATGGAAGTAAATCGCAGGAAATTGTTTTAGTATAAGAATAGTCCGAAATATTTGGGGTATAACTTTTGGAGTAGTGAACCAAATTAAATAATTTTGGTGGTGTTATGAAATTGAGACAATGAGGAACATTTCTTTAGAAGGAAGTTTTAGCAAATTCCTTCAATTTGATGATTTGAAAAATGTCCTAAGTCAATCATGATTTAATGACATCTTGAGACTTTGATTTATTTTATGATTTTTGAGGAATTAATTAGCATGTTGATGTGAATAATTAACATATTAATTTGATTAAGATCATATGGAATAAGTTGATTGGTTTAAATTAAATTAAAGTGTTAGAAATGCTTTAGGGGCAAATGTGAAAGATCACTTAAGGTTTTAAGTTATAAGGCTTATACGTAAGGGCAATTTGGTCATTTTGCACTCATTAATGGTCTTTTGGAAATAAGAAGAGTGGGCCTTCGGCTATGAAGAAGAGAAGCAAGAAATGAGAAGGAAAAAGAAAGAAGGAAAGAAAGGAGAAGAGTGGCTTCGGTGGAGAAAAGGGGAAAGAAGAAAAAAGAAGCTAGGTTTCGATTTTTATGGGTTTTCAAGAAAGATTTTAGAGATGATTCAAGAGAGAAAAAGGTGAAGGATGATGAGAGCTTTAATTCAAGTCAAGAAATTTTGAATTTGGAGAAGATTAAGGTAAGAGAAGATTTTTGATCTTTGAAATTTTAAAGAGATTCTGGTTTAGATAGCTTGGATATTGTATGGGTTTAAGTTTACTAAGCTCAATTTTGGTGATTATGCCCTATGTGATGTTCAATTTTGGATGTTTATTAATTAGGAATTTTGTCATAAATTAGGGAATTTAAGTGAGGAAATGGAGAAAGAGAGGCTTTGATCAAGTTTCAAGCATGGAATTAAGGTGGGTACCATGTTTATAATTTGAATTATAAGCTAATTATGTGTTTTCGAAAAATCAAGAAAGCAAAATGTTTTTAAATTACTATTTTCGAACGATTAAATTCCTTATTTTTGGAATGATTTTATAATTTGATACAATTGTACAATCATTATTTGGAATGATTTAAAGAATTGCTACAATTGTTAAATTCATTGTTTTCGAATGATTGGATAAATTGTTACAATTGTTTCGGATGATTTAATAAAATGATACGATTGTTACATTCTTTGTTTTGAATGATTTGATGATATTGCAAAAAGTGTTGCATTCTTTGGTTTTGAATGATTGAAGAATTGTTATGTGAATTTGATTGTTATGTGAATTTGAATTTGGTTGAATTGTGAATGAAATGTGTTTGATATGACAAGCGTATGAAAACTCAGTTTTGGAAATGTGTCTTCGGGCAAATCTATTTTCAAGTGTGAAAATATGTTATATGGGTTTGGTTAGGTCCTATAAATTGTCAAGTGCACTTGTCAAAGGCTTCGCTCGCCTTCTCACTAGTGGCAATGGAGCTCCGTTAAGGAGTCCCATAAGTTCACGGCTACACTGGACCACTATGCGGGAAGGTGTAGTACGTTCTATTTATGGCTACACAGGACCACTATATGGGAATGTGTAGTACGTTCTGTTTTTTGGAAAGACCCAAACCATTTCTGATGTGTTATGTGCTTTGTTTTGTTTATAAGTGTACTGCATACATGTTTTAAAAAGTGTTCACAAATGATTTGAAAACTTGAGAATTTTGAGAAATAAGCAATTGATGGTTCAACTGTGAAATTTTATTAAAATGACAATGAGTTTTGAAAATAGTTTTTGCTTATTTTTCTGTTATAAGCATGTTGTCCACGAGCTGTAAAGCTCACCTCCTTTCATCCCCATCTCTAGGTATCAAGAGGAAGATCGGATGAAAGAAAGTCAAGATGTCCGTTCGTTATATGTGTATGATGTTTTTGAAGTTAAATTGTTGTAAGATTTAGATCTTAGATATGTTGAGAATTTTGGTGCTTTTGTATTCTTGTGTATTTCAGATGTTGTATTGTGGCTTGAAAATGTCACTATTATTTGGTAATGCGTTTCTTTTGGAATATGTAAATGAATTATGGATTTGAGTATAGAATTGGAATAAATGTGTGGGAAGAAACGTAACGAAAGTGGTCGAAAACAAAGAGAATGCACATCGGATAATTCAAATCCGAAGGCGACACGAATCGCAAAACCTAGCGAAATAAATACGATGCAAAATGCGGAAACCAATAGGAAATAAAGCGAAAGCGAAATTTGAAAGAGCGGAGCATAAGGCGAAAGCAAAATACAAATCGAAAGCAAAGCGAAATAACGAAACGGAATTGAAGCACAGAATTGGATCATAAAATACGGAAATGAAATTAGAAAGCGAATTCAAACGAAGCAATCGAACTGAAAACATATTCCGACATCTGAACACACTTATAAAAAAAATGTCGCGTTGGAAACCTGAGACATTACCAATCCGAAACGGTATAAATTTTTTTTCTTATTCCTTTCTTTTTCATCTTTAGTCTATCTCATTTAAATCAAAACAAATAATTCCCACTTTTGGGATTCAACCTTAGACACATCTCAATTCTTAGTCATGTTCTTATACATTCGTATAAAAATCCCAAAACTCATTTTCTTTATCCCAATTTTATCGAAAATTTGGCAGTATAACGGCTGCCTTTTACGAAACCTAAAACCTGCAATTAGCAAAAGAACACTTCTAAAATACCCAAACAATCACACAATCAATCAAAATCCACTGGACCCTCCGTCCGGGATCTCAGCATAGACAAACGCACTCCTATATCTAAACATTTCAATAAACCTCAATCTTTAATCAGAATCATCCACACACAACCCAATCATAATCATAAACAAATCCCATAACTCATTCACATACACAAATTCATATACATCATGAAATAAATACTTCATAAACATAAATGGCATTTCAAGCCATATTCAAATCAACACCAAAATCCAAATTACTCAAAATCTAACTTACACAAATTACAAAAACATACAAAAGTCGAACTGACGTCTTGACCATCTTTCATCCGATCTCCTGCTCAAATACCTGGAGATGGAGATGAAAGGGGGGGGGGGGGGGGGGGTGAGCACAAAGCTCGTGAATAATACGTTTATAAAACGAATAATAAGCAAAACCATTTTTCAAGACGTTTGTCATTTGTTTGAACATTTCACAGCCGAGAATTTATCAAAAGTTCATTCTCAAACTTTTTAACTTTTCAAAATCTCTCATAAACAATTTCTAAAATTTCAAGATTGAAATCTCACTTTTTCGTTTCTCAAGTTTCTCAAATTTTTCATACTTCATACAACAATTTCCATAAACATGAATGCATCACATATAATCACAAATCAAACATATAACATATCAAGCGGTTTGGGTCGGTCTAAAACGGAACGTACTGCACATTTGCGCATAGCGATCCTGTGCAGCCGTGAACAGAACGTACTACACCTTTCCGCATAGGGGTCCGGTGTAGCCGTGACTTATGGGAGTTCGAAATCGGAACTCCAGTGCCACTAGCGGGCAACCGAGACAAGGCTTTTAAAAACGAGACAGTGCACTGACTCAATCTTAAGGGACATAACCAAACCCACATATCACATATTCATGCTTGAAAATCGGAATGCCCGAAGGCATGTTTCGAAACTTGATTTTTATGTCATTTCATAATTGAACACAAAGTCACATAATTTCACATAACAAGATGTTAATCACTCAATCACAAGGAATGTATAATCGAAGCAATTTCTTCAAATCACAATTTAAACAACATTAAATTTACAAATGCACAAACATTATGCATAATTCATGTAGCAATTTTTTAGCTTTTATTCAAACCAATAAAAATCCATCAATCATTTCAATTTAATAAAGCAAAGCAATTATCATCAAAATATTCGAATAATTCATAAATCTTGCTATTTCTTAAAAAAAAAATTTCCAAAAGCAAGGAATTTAGTCCTTCAAAAATAAATATTTTCAAAAATTTTCATAAACATAATTTATAAAAATTCTTGCTTCTTGATTTTTCAAAAGTATATATTTAGCTTAAAATTCGATAAATAAACATACTGCCCACCTTATTTCTATGCAAGCAACTTGTATAAGGCATCATTTCTCCAAAGTTCTTCTTCTTTCCTCAAATTAAAAATTACCTTGGAAGCTTGAATCTTCTCTTCTTTTCCACGAAAATCCCTAGCTTTCCATGAAAATCTCCTTCTCTTCGGTTCTTCTCCACTCCACCGAAGCTTCTCTCCTTTCTCCTTCTCTCTTCGGTCTTTCTTTCTTTTTCTTGCTTTGCTCTGGAATTTTCGTGCTTCTCCCTCTCATAACCGACCTCCCTCATGTCTTTCTTGCCATGTCATTAAAATGAGTGGCTAAAGACTGAATTGCCCCTCCATCAAAGCCTTGCAACATAACCTTTTAAGTGAACTTCCAAATCAGCCCCTGAAACATTCTTAAAAATCTGACATCTTACTTCGATATTTTGAGCAGGTAAACGAAATAATTTGGTAACATTTCCATCTAGAGAAATTTTCCTATATGTCTTACGTTTCCAACGTCACCAAAAATGCTCAATTAGGACCAGAAACGAAGGAGTTATGGCCAAAATACTATCAGACCATCACAAAACCAAGACTAAACATTACTTCAAATTTCACTACAGAAATTGAACACCTTAGGGGCCAAATTGAACTTCGATCCCTTCATATGATTTGTAGCCCCATGTCTCAATTTTATTTTTCCTTAAGAATCAACTCAATCGGAGCTGTACAGATCAAGATATCTCCAAATTACTGAACCATGTTCAGAAAATTATCTAACTCATAACCTTTAACCAAATCCTCTCACTATGATTCAATCAATCTCTTTCAATTTAGTCTCCTAAAAATCATAATTTTTCATCAAAATGCATATAAAAGTCTTAGGAATCCGAAGCTTCAAAAATCGGATCAATCGGATGTCAGACTAAGCAATTAGACGCAAAGGATTGAGAGAGGGTCGGAATTTAAACAAAATAACAACACTTCCAATATACAAATATAACCAGATTGTTCAAAAATCACAACTCTTGATCCCAAACTCCAAAAATTACAAACTTGGTGTCTATGGAAAGATAAAAAAAAAGATCTACAACTTTCATGAAAAAACTCAAAAATCAATTCCCTCTCTAAAGGGGTCAAAAACCTAATCAAAGTTACTGCTCTTTCAAACATCACCTAAACAAACTCCAAACTTTCAAAATTCATATCTTCCAATTCCCACATCGAAAATTTCATACTTTATAGCGTCAAAAAGATTGATAAACAAGCTACAACTTTCATGAAGACCACTTATCCCAATTCAGACTAAATCTGTAAGACGAGTGGCCTCAAAGTTGAGCACACGCAAATATACACTTATAGTCATTTTTAAAAAATAAACTTTGACTGATAATAACTTTTACTCCCGATATCGAAAAATATCAAACTTTATGACGACGGAAAGCTCTCAACATAAGCTACAAGTTTTATAAAGATTATTTTCTCCAATTTGGCCTAAATCAAAAGTCAACTTTTAACCCTAAAAAGTCAAACTTTTCTTAATTTTTCTCTTTATTTCTCAATTTTCAACTTCCATTTCAAATCAAGTCATTCTCTTAAACTTTTATAACCCATACAAATCGACTCAAATATTGAAGTCATCAAAACTAAATTCTTTTCTCTTAAATTTTTCTTAAATTCATCAAATTTTCTTAAATTCATAAATTTTCTCACCAATTTCTTTCTCATTTAAATTCAT
>JANZLF010140754.1:0-11655 GCA_026546835.1 Erythroxylum foetidum | reverse complement strand
TCAACTTCTCCACTTCACTCCACATGTACAATCACCATCATAATAAGGAAGTAGGAGGTTTAAGCTTGTAAAGAAAGCACTTAAGTTGGAGGATTTTCGAAAAATTAATGAAGAGAAAGAAGAGGAGAGTTTCGGTGGAGGAGAACTACACAAAAGCAAGGGAAATCTTTCATTTGTTACAAATGGGTTGAAAGAGCCGTGGGTGAGCGGAAGAACAAGACCATTTAATGAGTTTGGGACACTTGTCCAAGTTAAGGAAGAAAAGAAAAAATTAATAAATGATCTTTGATAAAAATAATCCAAACAAATAAAAAAATAATCAAATTATCAAACCATTTTCAAGGGTCCCAATTTTGGTTCCAACATAATGCACCCAATAGTCCAGTACTATTGGACAGAAATTTTCGATACCGAAAATCAACCGGTTCGCCACTTAGCGGTTTTTCCGGTCTGAAAATTTTTTCCGGAAAAGTCCAGAAAAATTCATGAAAATATAAAACACATAAGGACTTACTCCAAATAATTTTTTTAAACACAATTACCACGTTATTCACAATAAAATGTCATTAGGCACAAATACCAAGAAATGTCATGAATGCATGTACAGTCAAGTTCATGTGCAATTTCACTATACACGTGCAATGCTATGCATAAATATTGCAACCCAATACTAAACACTCTCGGCCCCTTTCTAAATTACTATTTTACCCTTCCCAGTGGGGGTGGGATGTTACATATAAGGCACCAGTTATACCTTAATTAACAAAGATTAGAAGTTCCAAAATAAGATCAGCATTGGTTCTTGAACAAAACTTACAAGGGTTTGTAATTCTTCAAGTTCAAGTAATCTAGAACTCTCATTTTGTAATCCAAAATGTAAATAATTGTATTATAAGCAATGTATCTTTAGGAAGACTTTTAACATTTTTTAAGGACTTCTAGCATAATGTTTTGTAGTTTATTTTTTCTTTTCATTAGAGGAAGATTTGGACCAAGGATTGAAGGATCTTGTGACATCTTCTCTTATTCTTCTCTTCTACTCTTTTCTTTTATATGAAGAATTATTTGTTTGTGTTCAATGGCTAGTAGACTTAGTTAAGGTTAATGATGTAGCTTGTAAGGATTTATTCAATTATTTACACGTGTTGATTATTTCATTAGTTATTTTGATCTTATTATTGGATTTGTGATTGGCCACTATAGATTCATTCTTAAGGATTGTATAAAGGAATAATTGGAGAAGTAGAATTTATACATCGATCAATAAATATTTTAATGTTGGAGAACAGTAATATCTAAAAATTTAGTAATAATTATATATGCTTAATGGCGGTCGCGAGAGCGCGTTTAGCCGTGAGATGCTCGCAGTGCGACGCTACATCTATATTTTTTATTTTTTTATTTTTATTTTTTTTATTTCCTTCTCCATTTCCGATCTCTCTCCGCTCTTTTGGCCATAACTTTTTCGTCCGACCTCCGATTGACCCAATTTTTTAAGCGTTGAATTTCTAAGACTTTTCTCTACCTCTCCATAATAATTTTTGTAGATTTTGATATTTGTGAAAAATATTGATTAAATCAAAGTGAGACGGTTGGTTGAAAAAGTCTGAACATGCTTTCGTATTTTGGTGATTTCTTGATCTATAGAGATCAGAATGAGGTGTTTTTAGTTCTGAATAAACTAAAGATATGGAACTTCAACTTATCTGAAGGAACCAATTTTTATTTTTGCCCCTAAGTTTTTCAATTTCAGGAGTGAGTTAGGGTGTAGTATTTCAAAATCTGTTCAGAGGTAAGTGAGATGAGTTCGTTTTTTAGGTTTGACCTAGTGGGGAATTCCTCCCTTGTGGGATGTACATCCAGATGTCACGGAGGACGTCGAGCACGTGACTCGCAAGGGTGGGGTTCTAATAGATTTACATTTTACTTGTATTTCAGACAGAACATGTTCACTCTTTCTTTGTCTTACTAAAAACTCCCCCTCAAACTTTGCTTTTGGCGTAAGATCTACATCCTCTTCATCTTCAATCTTGATTCCCATTTTGTGAATAGTAGGGGCATTAATAACATTCTTAACATTCATCTTGACTCTATTTCCTCTATCAAATAGGATTCCAGATTCTTTGAAGAATCTCGTCAACAACATACCGTAAGTTAAAGAGCCATAATAATCCTATCTAGCCTTTATCATGTCCTTCATAATCAAGAACGGAAGATTAATAGGTTGGTAAGTAAATAGATGAAATAAACAATGTTCATCATTCATTGTCACCATA
This sequence comes from Erythroxylum foetidum, assembly GCA_026546835.1. Classification (NCBI taxonomy): domain Eukaryota; kingdom Viridiplantae; phylum Streptophyta; class Magnoliopsida; order Malpighiales; family Erythroxylaceae; genus Erythroxylum; species Erythroxylum foetidum. The sequence continues at coordinate 9,379 of JANZLF010140754.1, read as the reverse complement.
TATTTTGATCCTACTCTTGGTAGAATTCAATGGAGAAAAAGTGAATGAAGAACCCTCGCCTTTGGAATGAGGGTTGCAGACTTCTTGACTCCTGGATTGTTGCATCCATATAGTTGTTGATTGATGTTAACTTTGTCTATACAACCTTGAGCAATCCATTTTGTATTGTTAAACAATTTTGCTTCAATACTTGGACACCCAATAGCCTTCTCGATAGAATCTTATGTGACTATTACCAACAACCCATCTACCATCGATACTACGGTGTTGTCCACTACCTTTGCATTCTTCCAGAACTCATATATTTCATTTAGATCTATCGTCTCGCGGATGTTGAAGAAACTTTTCCAGCCAACTGTTTCAATTTTTGGTTCGATATCCATCTGATCTTTCTTCATGGAAGTGACATCGATGTGTCTCCCATAGATAAGAGATTTTGAAATTTTTGATCTGTAACAAACAAACACTAAACACCGAAATGTATTTCATTTAACAAAGTGAGGTTAGTATAAAAAGATAAAGATATGAAATGAGAAGAACTTGAGGTTTAGAATAAAGTGTTGAATCATCTTTGTTGAGAGCACTAAACAAGTTGGTTTCAAAGTTTTTCAAGAAAAATCTAGAGTGTAAGGTGTTTTAGAATCTTGAGAAGATCTGCTTTTTATACATACTCGTGAAAAGTTACCATTCGTAACTTACCGCTATTGTTTTACTTGAAAACTTACAACTTTTTAGCTTCTTCTATACGAATTGTCTGGTTCATGGAGTGTCAAACTACCATATTCAGGTTTCATCTGATTTCCTTAAATCTATCTTCACTTAAGGGTTAAGTGAAAATATCCACCCATTATTGATTCGTCTCAACAAAATGTAGATTGATAATCTCTCTCTGTATATAGTCTCTTATAAAATGATGTCTAACTTCAATATGCTTTGCCCTTGAGTGTTGTATTGGATTCTTTGAGAGATTAATAGAACTTGTGTTGTCACAAAAGATTGGACTCTGATCTTCTTAGATAGAATAATCCTTTAGTTAATACTTAATCTATAACATCTGTGAACAACAACTTGTAGCTGACATCTATTCAGCTTCTGCAGTAGATAGAGCAATTGAACTTTGCCTCTTGCTTGACCAAGAAATTAGATTATGACTAAGAAAGTGACAGCCTTCACTTGTACTCTTTCTATCAATCCTACCTCCAACATAATCAGCATCACAGTAGCCAATTGACCTGAAATCTTTACTTTCTCATACATTAAGCAAAGATTAGTAAAACCTGCAAAGTATCTCAATATCCTTTTGACCGCAATATAATGAGATTCTCTAGGATCTGCTTGAAATCTCACACACAAACAAACACTAAACAGTATATCAAGTCTACTTGTAGTTAGGTAAAGCAAAGAATCAATAATTCCTCTGAAAAGAGCTTGATCAATCTTCTTACCAACTTCATCCTTGGATAAGATGATTAAAGGATGCATAAGAGTTGACATTGGTTTGATATTCTCCATTTTATATTTGACTAAAAGTTCTTTGTTATATTTTTGTTGATGAATAAAAATCTTTTCTTCAGTTTGTTTAACTTGTAAACCAAGAAAAAACTTTAATTCACCCATCATACTCATTTCAAATTCACTTTTCATAAGATTTTCAAATTTTGAACATAATTTCTTAAAAGTTACACTAAAAATGATATCATCTATATATATTTATACAACTATAAAATCATGTTTAATATGTTTTCTAAATAAAGTTTTATCTACTTGACCTCTAATAAAGACATTTTTAATCAAAAATGAACTCAGACGATAATACCAAGCATGAGGTGCTTGTTTTAATCCATACAGAGTTTTGTGAAGTCTATAGACATAGTCTGGTTTATCATTGTCTTCAAAACTAGGGGGTTGTTTTACATAAACCTCTTCATCTATAAAACCATTCAAAAAAGCACTTTTCACATCCATTTGAAATAGTTTTATATCATGAAAACTAGCATATGCAAGCAATATCTTAATAGCTTCTAGTCTAGCTACAGGAGTATATGTTTCATTGTAGCCTATTCCTTCTTGTTGATTATAGCTTTAAGCTACTAATCTAGCTTTGTTACGATTTACTTTTCCTGATTTGTCTAGTTTATGTTTGAATAACCATCTGGTTCATCAATTTTCTTAGGTTCTAATTCAAAAACAAAAGCTAAATTTGCCTCTCTTCTAAATTTAGACTTAGTTCTCAATCCTTCTGATGTTTCTCCTATAATCAAGTTTTCTGGGTGAGAAGATTTATACTTTCAGTCTTTTGTTAGATTAAAATTTTCAGAAATATCTTCTACTTTATTAGGTGGATCGTTTGGTGGTGAAATGTCTAGATTATTAAGTAAAGGAGCATACAGAATTTCATTATCAGAATCGTCTCTTCTATCTAGATGAGAATCATCATCAAATTTTACATGCATAGACTCTTCAATAGATTTACAAACAAGATTATAAATTCTTTAAGCTTTAAAAGTAATTGAATATCCTAGAAAATTTTCTAAATTGATCTTAGAATCAAATTTATCTAACTTTTCTTTTGTATTCAATATAGTGCATTTGCAACCAAAAGGATGGAAGTAAGATATATTTGGCTTTCTTCCTTTCCATAATTCATATGGAGTTTTATTTAAAATAAGTCGCAACAATACTCTACTTTGAATATAACAAGTTGTATTTATAGCTTCTGCCCAGAAATACTTAAGAAGATTCATTTCACATAGCATAGTCTTTTCCATTTCCTGAATCGTCCTATTCTTTCTTTCTACAACTCTATTCTGTTGAGGAGTTCTAGGAGCAGAGAAATTATGGAAAATTCCATTCTCTTCATAAAACATTCTAATTTTTTCTCTTTCAAATTCTCTACCATGATCACTCCTAATTCCAGCAATAGAAATTTCTTTTTCATTTTGTAACGTTTTGCATAAAACTTTAATACATTTAAGAGATTCATCTTTATGTGATAAAAATAATATCCAGCAAAATCTAGTGAAGTCATCAACAATTACGAGACCATACTTCTTTCCACCTAGACTTAGTGTTTTGGTTGAACCAAACAAATCTATATGTAACAACTCTAGAGGTCTAGACGAAGTTACAATATTTTTAAACAAAAAAGATGTTTTAACTTGCTTTCCTTTTTGACAACTCTCACAAAAGAAATTTTTGTTAAAACTTATTTTTAGTAATCCTCTTACCAAATCATGTCTAACTAACTTAGAAATATTTTTAAAACAAACATGACCTAGCTTTTTGTGTCAAATCAAATTTTCCTCATCTGTTGATATAAAACATGAAATATTTTGACTTTTCAAATTGTCTAAGTTAATTTTATAAAGATTATTTCGTCTCTTGGCAGAAAAGAATATGGAATCATCTTTGTTTTTTACTACACAAGAATTTTGATTAAAGGATACTTCAAAACGAAAATCACATACTTGACTTACACTAATTAGATTATGCTTTAAGCCTTCAACTAGCAGTCAACTAGCAGAACATTATCAATAGACAAAAAAAATCTTTACCAATTTTACCGATTCCAACTATTTTGCCCTGCTGGTTGTCTCTAAAAATTACTGATCCTCCTTGCTTATGTTGGAGGTCTAGGAACATAGACATTCTTCCCGTCATATGTCGCGAGCAACCACTGTCCAAGAACCATTGGTGCTGATCGCTTTTTCCAAGAAAGGAGATCTCATCATCGCATCCCCTTTCAGCTACTAAGCATATATTTGCTTGTTCTGATGTATTTGAGTCAAGTTCAGATTCAGACGAATCCAGATCTTCCCATGTTGCCATCATGCTCTTTTTTTACTTTTCTTTGTTTTCTTTTACGCAACGGGCATTCAGACTTGTAATATCCTGGTTTATTGCACTCATAACAGACGATAGAACTTTTCTTATTGTTTGAATCGTCTTTGTTAATCTTCTTAAAAGATAAGTATTTATTTCCCCTTAATTTCTTTTTCCACATCCTCCTAATCTTTCTTGAAATGAAGGATAGTTCATCATCATCTTCACTTGAATCTTGATCAAATTCACTAGCATCATCATTCTTGATTTCTTAAATCTTTAATGCTTTTGAAAATGTGCTTCTATTTTTCTGTATCTTTTGATTCTTCTGACTAGCCTTTAATGCAATAGATTTATCTCTTTTGGGTTTATCTTCTGCATCAAGCTCTACTTCATGAATTTTCAGTGAACCAATCAATTAATCTAGCTTCAGCTTACTTAAATCCTTGGCCTCTTATTTTACTGTTACTTTGGGTCTCCATCTTTTTGGAAGACTTCTGAGAATCTTTCTAACATGATCTTGAATAATGTAAATTCTCTCCAGAGCTTTAAGTCCATTAAAATTGTTTGGAATTTTCCAAACATCTGATCAATAGTCTCATCATCTTTCATCTTGAACAGCTCATACTGATGAACAAGAATACCAATCTTAGACTCTTTCACCTGATTTGTGCCTTCATGTGCAATGGCTAATGTGTCCCATGTTTCCTTTGCAGATTCGCATATGTGAACCTTATCATATTCGCTTTTATCTAGAGCACAAATGAAAAAGAACTTGGCCTTTAAGTTTAACTGAAAGCGAGCTTTCTGATCAGCTGACCATTTGTCACGAGAGATGCTATTCCCTTCATCATCTGTTGGTGTATATGGATCATTCTCATTGATATCTCAAAGATCAATATGTGTGGATTCTATAAAGAGCCACATCTTGTCCTTCCAATAATGATAATCTTCACCATTGAATGTAGGGGGTCTTGTGACCGAGGCACCTTCTGCTATAAAAACATGTGATTTAGCCATGGATCGTGGTCCTTACTTTGTAACAATATTTCTTGGAAACCTTGCTCTGATACCAACTGAAGTAAATCACTTGTTAATATAGAAATCATGTATAATATGTAAAATATACAAGAAGGGGGGTTGAATTGTGTTAAATCGTCTAAGATATTAATCTTTAGAATCTTCTTGAATTTCTTTACAAATTCAGATGATTACAAAACAGTTCACTTAACATGATGAATAATGCAACAACGAAAATTATTATCTATTATACTAACAACAAGAAAATTAAAGAGATAAGGGTTAGAGAATATGACACCGCGATTTATACCGGTTTACCCTTAACCTTGGGCTACGTCCAGTCCTCAAAGTTTGTCTTAGATTTTACTATTTTCTTCAACGTTACAAGTATTATTTCTACACTTGTAGAGCCTCTTCAGGTCTCTCTCACAAAGTATTCTTTATCTGCTTCCTTAGCCTCTCCAGGCTTTAGCCTTTCTTTCGCTTGGAAAGATATTGTTTGAGATTCATGTTATAGATGTATTTGCTCTATTTCTTTCACACTTAAGTACAGAGTTTCTCTAAGTAAGTTATGTACAATCAGATTTTCTCTCTTTGTATATTGTTGTTGTGTTACGACTATAACTAGTATTTATAACCTAAATCTTCAACTATCTTCTTAAGAAATCTGCTTCTTGAATCTTCTAGAAACTGTTATTAGTTGAGTCATGTAACTAACTCCAACTAACTAGCTAACTGACATTCTAGAATATTTTTCATTTGCATCATCTGGTACTATGCTTCGTCTGGTGTTATACTTCGTCTGGTGTTAGCTTTGTCTGATGTTGCACTTTGTCTAGTGTCACATTTTGTCTGGTGTCGCGCTTTGTCTGGTCTATCTAAGATGCTTTGTCGTATTCAGTTTGTACTTAAGTATCGTCTTGGGTTGACTTAAGTATCATATATCATCTGGGCTTGGTCGTCTTGAGTTTGACCTTCTTGCGTTGACTATGTATCGTCTTGAGTTGACGATTTGTGTCGCTTACATTTATCTGCGCACTTAACAAACTCATCAAAACAATTCACACACTTCTATGATTATTATTATTTGATTGTCATCAAAATTAATATAAGAAGTGAAGACTTCTTGACTTAACACTGATAGTTTTATATGTGTTTAGAAGTATGAGCTAGGTTGTGAGTAAGTTTATGTTAATGATGAGCTTTATAGGAGCTCTAACTCTGCTTCACTCTTCGTGATTGAAACTCCTATTTTTTGTCAATTTTTTTCTTAAAATCCAATTGAAGCTTTTTGTCTATACTAACAAACAAAAACCATTCACCTTATAGAAAGAATATAGTTAAAAATCAAACTTTGTTGCTGACAAAATCTTCAAAATGAAAATAATTTAAAGGTTGAATATTTCATAGACAGTTAAAGTTTACAATTAAGAAATGTACAGAGAGATGAAGAGAGAGATAAATGAGAAAGAATAGATAGCTAAAGAGACTCAAAAAATATGAACTCATTACTTACAAATAGTCTTTATTTAAGCACATACATAACATACACAAAAATCCATAAACTAAATCTTTCTCTTCGCATTTATTTTATTAATATCCAATTATAAGATTAAAGGTTTTTCTCTTTTTTTTTAAACCACCAAGCTTTATATATATATTAGTTAATAAAAGTGGGTGATGATGGGGTTTCGATTGCCTTGAAACTCAAAAGAGAAAGAATTAACCAAATCCACTTAATGAAAAATGCTCAAAACTTGAATTTTATTCTATCATTATATAGTAGTAGTGATGCATGAGCGTTACAAATTGATTTAGGCACGTCGACTCTTAGAATATGTGGTCTAAGCTTCGAATAACTCGTAAAAAGTGATTATTTTAAACACGATCATTTGAAGTTGAACTTATAATCAAATTTTAAAATTTTAGATTTACTTAATATTTGATTAAATTAAATAAAATTTATTAATTTTTTATTAAGTCAAGTCATATTCGAGACAGGTGCAGAAAAGATTAATTATTAATTTTGATGAAATATTCAACTTTATTGTTGAACATAGGGAGAATCAGAAATGGGGGTGGAGAGGGGGAGGTACGGCTTTGGTGGAAGGAAGAAAGGTACAAGTGGTAGTGGAAGGTGGTGGCAATAGTGGAATTGACAAAAGAGGTGTTCGTGATGAGTGGCAACATGAAATTTCAATAAACAAAGACTTTAGACAGCGATCAAATTTTTGTTAGTTAAAATTAACTTAAATGAGATAAAATTATATTATTTAAGTTAAATTAGATTTATCACATTTAAATAAATTTGTTAAATATAACTGGAAATTAAAAATTAAGTTAAATTAAATTCAAATATATAGATCTTATAAGTTATTTTATCATGTGTATACCTTATGATATATTAAGACTCATACTCAACGTTTTTGGTTTCGTACCATATCAGTTAGTATCAGCCGGAAGGTACCGTATTGATCAAAAAATGGTGCGAAACGATTTCATATGATACCATCCAATTTTTGTAAAAATTAACAAATTAAAAAAAAATTCCTCCCCCATCCCCAACACTCTACTTCTACCTCCCTCTCTCATTTCTCTCTCACTGTCTCACTCTCTCTCGGTTCTCCTCTCTGACGGAGTCTCTCCACTCTCTCCGGTAATAACTCTTCTCTCAATCACTGACGACTATCCTCTTCGGCATGTCCACCCACTCTCCTTCCACTTTCCTCACAGTCACGTAACACGCCACCATCCACTCTCCTTACTGTGCTGCACCACGCCACCAGCGACCACCACTGCTCTCTGACATCGCTTCCAACCGTCCATCACCAGCCACCACTGCTAGAATCGCTATATCTGGATTTTCAATTTTTCATATCCATATCCAAACCTGACCCAACCCAAATTAAACTAACTAACATGACATTTAATTGCATGTTTTATTTTTGGTTTTTTTTGCTTTGAAATTTGAATAACAATGCATTATATTTGGTTATCTATGTATGTTTTGTGATGGTTGGAAATTGGAATTGTTGGAAATGTTGGAAACTTGGAATTATTAGAATTGTTTGTGTGAGTTAGAACATTTGAGTTTGAAAGTTCGAATTGTTTGTGTGAGTTGATTCAATTTCAATGTAATTTAGGCATTGTCAATTTATGAAGAAAATTAATGGATTGGAAATTTTGACTTTGAAATTTGGAAATTTTTATGTGAGTTGGTTTGATTTTAATATAATTTAGATATTGTCAATTTATGAAGAAAAGTAATGCATTGAAAAATTTGGGTAAGAAACTATGAATGTTGATTAAAATTAGTGAATGAAAGATCGTTAAATCAAAGTTAGGAATTAAAATTTTGGTAACAATATTGATTAAAATTAGTTAAGAAAACAAACAAATTATAAGTATTATAAATTGAATTGTATAAGTAAACAAAATATATTAGTTTATAATTGAATTATGAGATTACATAAAGTAAGTTGTAAACTTATAGTTGTGAGTTATGGTTAAAGTTGAATATGTTATAGCTATGAGTGTATGTCTTTAGTTTATAGTTGAATCATGTAATCGTATAAAACGAGTTATATTATATAAGATGTATTGAATTGTTAGTTTTTGACTTATCGGTGAATTGTATTGGATGAAATTGAATTGTGTATGATGTAAACATACAAAATGACTTATATTATATAAGATAGTAATAGATGCATATTTGACTATATTTTTACACCCATATTTGGTGTATTTTGCTTGATATTTGTTACTTTTACTGTATATTTGATACTTAATGTGCTCTAAGTGTGTATACAGATTATAATTGCTTTCATGGACTTAAAAGAGAATAATTCAGACAAAAACACGGTGTAAAATGAAGATTCGACGCATAAAAGAGATGTACGGTTGTGCATTTGCCCGTGCACTCTTCTCAAGAAGTGTAATTTCATGATTTTTGGGCATTTGGTTATGCACGATGTAATGCACCAACTGTTCTTACAAACATCATAAAGAGATCCTTATAAAGGATCCACCGTAAAGAAATTCTTGTAGTTCTCATAAATATTTTAACTCTTTCGTCTTATAGTTAGCCTAAACTTGTAAATAGGCATTATTTACCTCTTAGAGATTTAGCCTAAACCTTACCTACCTAGCTTGATTTAGTAGTTATATTATTATTATTGTTGTTTTCTTCTTCTTCTTCTTCTTCTTCTTCTTCTTCTTATTATTATTATTATTATTATTATTATTACTACTGCTGCTGCTACTGCTGCTACTAACAATGTTATGAATACCGTACCAGACTTAGTATTGGATTGGGTTCTGGTACAATACTGTATCAGTACCGATTAATACCGGGTACCGTTTTGGGTAATTTTTTAATTTATAAAATAGTCCTTAAATTTTTTAAAAATTACAAAATAGTCCATTGTCATATTGTCCAGTTGTACTTTATTTAATTTAGCTTTTTTATATCTTATCCATTTTAGTTTATATATATCTTTATTATATTCTAATTATTTCTATATATAATAATTATCTA
>JANZLF010140391.1:5000-11693 GCA_026546835.1 Erythroxylum foetidum | reverse complement strand
AGAGGCGTGCACTTAAAGTGCAACAAAACCTTGAGGTCTTGGGTTCGAGTCGTGGACTCACCCTTGACCAAAGAGGAAAATACCTGGAGTGATGGCAGTAGAGGCCGGGCTCTCCTGTAGTGGTCGCATGGCCAGAGTTCACGGACCCTACATATAGTCTCTTCTAAGGGAATTAAGGTCGATAAGGCTAAGATAAATGTTATCCTTACCTTACCTTACCCCGCGACTATGTAAGAAGTTCATTCTTTTCTTAGTTATATAGGATTCTATTTGTGGATTATCAAAGATTTTTTGAAGATTGCGCAACCCATGTGTAGACTACTCCAAAAGGACATGAAATTTGATTTTGATGAGCCATGCAAGATTGCGTTTGATGAACTTAAGGAACGACTCACTGCAACCCCAATCATTAAGCCATCAAAGTGGGACATTCTCTTCGAATTAATATGCGGTGCCTCGGATTATAAAGTTGGAGTAGTTTTGGGCCAAAAGGTGGACAAAGTACCTCATGTCATTTATTATGCCTCCATGACATTTAACATTGCTCAGAAGAATTATTCCACGATGGAGAAAGAATTTTTTGTTGTAGTTTTTGGGTTGGAAAATTTTCGGTCTTACTTATGAGTTACAAGGGTAATCATTTATTCAGACCATGCAGCTTTGAAATATTTGGTGACTAAGAAAGAAGTAAAACCAAGGTTGATTTGGTAGATCTTACTCCTATAAGAATTTGAGTTGGAAATACAGGACAAGAAGGGAGCTAAAATTTAGTGGCCAATCATCTTAGTCGAATCACTCCAACCAATACATCTAATGTTTTCTAAGATGAATTTATAGATGAAAGTCTCTTTTTAATCCAACAGGTAATTCCATGGTCTGCTGGCATAGTAAATTTCTTCGTGACTATGTCCTTACCTATTGATTTATCTAGAGCTAAAAAAGATAAAATTAAACGAGAGGCTAAATATTACATATAGGATGAACTTCATCTTTGGAAATTTTGTGTTGATCAAATTGTTAGAAGGTGTGCTGCAGATGGTGAAATTTCTTCCATATGTGGTGGTGGGGGGGGGGGGCAATTTGGTCCCAAAAGAACTATTGGACCCCATTTCTGGAGTCCAACTTTAGAGTCATAAAATGTGAGCGTATTACCCTACAACCCTGTAGGGTTATTTCAATGAAATCTCATTAGCCATTATAAGTTCATCTTCATTCTCATAATATCCCAAAAATTTTATATTTGATCAATGGATATATAACAATCCATTCTTATGTTTATGTCCTCAATCATCACCCCTAACATATCACTCATTTGTGTTTTCTCTACTAGTACATTTCAGGCCTAAATGTATTATAGAAAAGCATCAATGAGCCCACAATTTATAACTATACCTATTTTGGGAAAATTGGCATGACTTTCGCTAGATATACCAGATTAAGGTTGTTCTAGAATAATTTCAAAGAGGACTTTGAGATCTACAACTTTTGTGAAGACCTCAAAGAGATATTTTGCCATCTAAAGGGTCAAATTATTGAATTTCTGAAAGTGTACAGTGTACTTCTGTTAAATGGACATACACCTCCACCTAATGGACATACACGGGCTCCGGGGTGTTTTCCAGACCTATGAAGGTCCATTTAGTGGACCTAATGTCTGTTTAATAGACATAGACTGAGTTAGGGATATTTTCAGACCTAAGAAGGTACGGTTAGTGGACCTAAAATTCGTTTAAGGGATATAGGTGAGACAAAACTCTCTCCAGAGCATCTCCAATAGTTCCTATATCCATGCTAACATCACTTTCACTCATAATCTTCCCAAATTTACTTCTTCTAATGCATTATCACTTCTTAACCATTCAACTACCAAATTGATTTCATTAAACTCTCAACTCAACTCAATTGATTCATCACATACAACAAATTCTCATCTTTCACTATAGTTGTCCTGTATACATCCTGTGCAGCATTACTAACTTATAAAGAACATATCTCTCTACTCTGATATCCAAAAATTTCATACTCTATATCATTGGAAAGCTAAGAGGATAAACTACAAGTTCCAAAAAGAAATTTTGTCTAAATAAACATAGATTAACACAATTTTTTCCATGAATTCAGAATATAGACTTTTACCCTTATGAAATGCTTGAGAAATGAAAGGCAAAAACTTGGAAATTCATGAGCAAAGCATAAACATGTTTCATTAACATCAAAAGAACATAGTTTTACAAAGCTTTAATAGGCACTTCAAGCCAGAATACATCATGTCTCAAAATCCAAAATACAAAAGATACATGAATGAGTAAAACTTGAAATGTAGCTAAAGCCATATGTTTTCCATAACTAACTTAAAATACAAAAGATGCAGATTTTTGGAGTGATGCCTTGACTCTCGATCACTCGATCTTTTGCTCATCACCTAGAGATGGGAAGGAATGGGATTGAGCTTAAAAGCTCGTGGGTAACAAGTTTACAACCGAGAAAAAGCAAAACCATTTAACATATTCATTGCCATAGTACTTTCGAATTGAAATCCATAAAACATGTATTTCTCAAATTCCCAATTGATCAAACAATTCATAAACAGCATAAGTCATGCATTCATCAAACTTGTCAACACATTCTAAACACATAAGCAAATCGGAATGGTTTGAGTAGGTCTGTAATATCCCATGTTTGAGGTTAGAACCCAGAATTGTGAACATAGCGTATTATGAGAAATTAGAAATGCACTACTTGCTCATGCATCATTATATATTCACACACATGTGAATATTTAGTGTTGACTTTTAAAATAATTGTTCATGAATTCATTGACATTTTTTGAGTATAATTAACTAAATAATGTGATTTAAAATGTGAATTGTGAGTTGTTGTTGATAATAATTTGTTTGGAGACTGTTAGTATTATTTAGGAATTTTTAGTGAATTTTAGGAATTTCTGAAATTTGGAATTTTTTGGACTAGAAAAAGTATCAAGTTCCAAGTGACATTGGTAAATGAAAAGTAGTATGACTACACCAATATTTTAAATGACATTTGGCATCATTGGATGATTCACATGTGGACTAGTTTTGAAGGTGATTAGTGGCAGCATTTTAATTAGGCAAATGGCATTACATGCATTAAGACATATGGCTTATTAATTTGAGGACACCTAGCAAAGCAAGATCTAAATCACTCCAGCTCATTTCGGAAGTCCACTCACTAATTTTTGCTCCTTTCAATCGAAACTACTCACCCCTCTCAACTTCTGGAATTTTGCTTTGTTTTGGATCATTTTCACTTGCAAATCTTTATGTGTGCTGATTGTTTGGCACGGCTGGTTGAGCTGGTTCTTTGAAGTTAAAGAGATAAGGGAATTATAAACTTGATATTCTGTTATAACATGTGTCGTTTGATGTTTAAAATGGATTAATTGTGTACTGAATTAGTAAAGAATTAAGCTTAGATACATGTTAGAAACTGAATAGGTAGTGTAGTTCCACTGGATAGATATCAGTAATTTAGACATATCTTGCATTTTACGTATACAAATTGGATGAAGTTAAATTAAGATTAAACTAGAAAGATATATCTACAACTTTCACGAAGGAGTCGAATTTGATTTCTGTCACTAAGTGTGTCAAAATTTGGCTTGAAGTGGAGTTTTTGGATTATTTCACTGTCTGTAAACAGTATGTAGTATCTTGGGATAACTTTCAAAATACTAAACCCAATTGCACAAAATTGATGTCATTAAAAACTTAAGACATAAAGGAACAATTATTTATAAGAAAGTTTGGTCTAAATCCTTCATTTTCATTGTCAAAATGATCGTGTAAAAGTGACCCAAAAGTCTATTTTGGGAAGAGCTGGAAGAAGTTGGAATAAAAGGGAGTGCATGATCGTTCACAAGCACGATCGAGACTCTAATGGGTCATGAAGAGGTTGTGCGATTGTGCTTGACATTTGAGGATCAATTGGAAGTGCACAATTGTGCACAGTGAGGGTATATTGTTTTTTTATAGCTTTGAACACCCTTCACTCTTTTAGTTATAACTTCTTCTCTAGACATCCAAATGACATGATTCTTGAACCAATAGATTCCTAACACATTGTTCTACGTTTCTATAAAAATTGGTAGTTTTTTGAATTGATTTGAAGAAGATTGATTGAATAAAAGTGAGGAAATCTGTTGAAATAGTATGAACTGGAATATTTTACTGAACATACTACAGTATTTTGATTATATCTTGGTCTGTAGAACTCCAAATGAATTGATTCTTGATTAAAATGAAACATAAAGCTCCAATTGTCCTGAATAATTCAAATTGTAATTTTAGGTTTAAGAATTCAAAAATATGTTCTGAAGTTGAGTTATGAATTCTATTATAGTTTAAGAACAGATAAACATAGTTAGAGTATAACTTTCAGTACATTAAATCAAATTGAATGATCTTAGTGTCGTTAAAAACCTAAGACACAGAGGAACAATTGTCTAGAAGGAAGAGTTATTTAAATCCTTCATTTTCTGGATCTTATTGATCATATACAGTTGATTAGAATGGAATGTTTTCAGAAACAGTTGAAATGGAGAATGAGTGATTGAATTTCAATACAATTAGAGTACAATTGATATGTACATCATTTTAATACATAAAAATACCTGAGAATTTGTCATTGAACATGCAGGAGATATGAAACATTGATAAATGTGTTTATTTTGTTTCATAAGCACTTTAGTGATATGAAATTTGTTTTATTGCATATAGAAGAGCATGTAGCGCGACCGCTTCCAGATATTGCCAGAACGTCCAGGCAATAGGCATGAGGAAGCAACAGTGAGTAACCTAAAATGGTCTCACTTTATTTGTTATGTTTTGTATATTCTGAATTGTATTGATATATTACTGAACTGTATTGATTGATTATGTATTGAATTATGGACAATATATGTCCAAGGCATTTGATTCATATAAACAATATTGAAAGTGCTACTTGAATGTGAATGAGACTGCCTAATTGAATATTCTGATTCTCAATGAAAGTTGAATGGTGGACTGAGATCTGATGACTATAAGATTCTGATTGTGCATCATATGTGACTACTATATATGGCATATTCTGTGTTTGATGCATTTCATAAAATGACTCAGATAAAGGTGTTATGACCGGAGTAGTCAGTATGAAAACACTTACACGTAGAGCTTTGCTCCGCGATTTCTACTTCTGTACATAGGGCTATACTCCGTGATTTCATTCTGACTAAGCCCAAAGGGCTAGTATTTGTATACGTATGTGATAAGTACTCAGTCACAACATTAATAACTAATCTGGAGTCTCATATGCATTTTTATTTGTAAATATTTGTTCTGAATTCACAATGATATCATAATATGTTGTATTAAAGTGGGTATTGAATTCTTCATTATCTGAATGAATATATGTGAGATAATATATTGATTGTGTTTTTTTATATGAGTGAACCATCGAGGATGGTTACCCAACTGAGTTTGCAAAACTCATAAAAAATTGTAACGTGGCTTTCAGGGTTTAGTAAAGGTCTTCAGAAAGGCTTCGAGTAAGAGTTCTAGGATGGGATCAATTTGCATCTGCATATGTATTTCTTTATGTTGTATTGAAAAGTGTTGTCTTAAATGTTGTACAATGTATGTGAAAATGATTTTTGAAATGTAATGATATTATGACTACAAGTATTTTGTCCTATAATGGGCCCAAATGATTACTACAACTCTGATGAGTTCAATAATGATTGTAATTTTTTGTGACTGAAATTGTTTATAAATAAATTAGGCCAAAATTGATTATCATTTTTCGCATTTTATGGGTCATTTTAAACAAAAGTAATGAGTTTGATTTACCAATTGTTTTACCATGCCACTCTTGTTAGATTCGTACTCAGATATCACTCAGGATGTCGAATACGTGTCCTATGAGAGTGAGGTGCTACAAGGTCCATGGGGGATTTCTTACGAATCTCCAGTAATAACAAAATGTACTATCATAAACTCACATAATGGTTTTGCGTAGTTCTTAAACATAAGGGAGTTCGTGAAAGAGCTCTATGCCACTAAAGGGTAGATGGAAGAAGCCTTTAACAAATTCAACATGCATGTGACATAACAGAATGGACCACCACTAACCCACACAAACATTCATGACCTGAAAACATAACGCCCAAATGGCGCATTTCAGAAACATGATTTTCATGAGTACGATATATTTCAAATACCATTTCTATCTTGATTTCATAAATTATCAACCAAAATTCATGTACCAAACATATAGCAAATTCTCAAAACATTTAAGAAGAATTAAATCCAACATTTATGAAGTAATTAAAATCATTTAATTCTATTAGTTTGGAAAAAGCATTTATGGCTCATTAACTTAACTATAAACATGAAACCCACCTTAAATTCCTTTCTTAAAAACTTACTTAAGGATGTCTCCCCTCTTGCTCCTCTTACCCTTCTTGATTTTCTTTAACAATGAAAAAAAATCTCATTCAATAGGAATACAAATTGAGAACCCAAACAAAGCTCATTCACTAAAATTGACTCAAATAGAAGCTCTTCTCTTCCTTTTTATTTTTCTTTCTTGAACAACCTCAAAACCACTTTTAAAGCTAAGAAAAGATGAAACCTAACTCAAACTTCCTTATTTTCTCTCCTTTCTCTCTTCTTT